>OMNV01008281.1:16598-34431 GCA_900303265.1 Brotula barbata | reverse complement strand
CCAGCACATTGACATTGGGCACAGGCCACGACTGCTGTGATATTTTATTCCGGTTGAATGGCATTGAAATGAATCTCAGCAGGCCTGGCACTAGACCTTTAGGATGGTGCCATTGTCTTTCTCTGCACATGCCAAAGCCTCAGCTACTTCAACAAAAACCCAGATAGAAACATGGATACACACACACGAGCAGTGATACACACACTTGTTGGTCTTTTTAGAAGCAAAACTCTTGATTAATCCGGGAGGCGATTCGCCTCAGTAATAATTTGTTAAGTCGGTCATTAATATTTTTGTACAACCAAAGAAATGTCAGTGTTTCCATTTCATGTTTATACAAAACACAGGAAAATAACAAGTGTGAATCAGCAGTGTTTTGCAAATAAGACTTGCTTTTTTTCTTGCCGCGATATTAAGGTCAGACGTCTACGTGGAGCAGATTTTCCACAATGTATAGTAGCTCTCTGGGAATGAATAATTACATGAACCAAATGTTTTTATGAAGCTGCTGCAGTTGTATAAAGAACACAGAATCAACAATTTTACCAGTAAAGCGTCTTAACTGATTTTAACACAGATATCAGATTAATATCAGATGAATCAGATGGTTGTGAGGCCATTTTTGCTTTGTAAATGTCACTGCAAAGTTATTCTTTTGAAAAGGTCCTCGGAGACAGACGTGTGAAGGGCTGGAACTCCTCTTCGGGGGGAGGAAGACAACATGAAGATATGAATACAAGGTTTTTCCATGGACCGAACCCCATACACATTCACATTTACGTCCCCTTCCTTTCATTTTTTTTTTTTTTTTTTTACGGATTTTCCAGGCCAACATCAGGTGCGTCAATCGTTGTCATATTTCCAGAGCAGAGCGAAACCCCAAACCTTTCCACTGGCCCATCCCCTGTGGACTTCTTTCCCCTCTCACCTTCAATATTCTCCCTCTCATCCCGTTAAATTGAAGCGCTCAGAAGATTACACGTCTCAAATCGTAGCAGTTTCCCCTCTCTCTGTCTCTATTTCCATCCTCTATACGATGGTCTGCTTCCAGAATGTCAAACTGTGATAGTCTGCCAGCAGCTGCTATGGGCGTCCTCAGCTTCTTTATATTATTGTGTTTTTGTTACACTTTTCTCTGCACTGTAGTTTTAATGTTTGACACACAGCTACCGAAATGTCATCTTGTAGCAGTTTGGAGTGGTGAATATTTACACAAACTGCTGCTGCTTTATAGCACAAAGCCCTGTTCAGCAAACTGCACCTGTAAAACATCTGCCGGTGTAATTCTATGGCTGATGCTATCAATAAACACGAAAGAACAGCATCCATCCAGCCAAAGCTTAAACTTTACACTTACGGTTTTAGTAATTTCACATACTGTATGGGTCCTTCTGTGCTTTCACCCCCCCAGACGAACGTTGACCTTGTTCGGTCTAAGGACGTCCACCAGCCAGCCACATTTATTGCCGTACTTGAAAGCTCTTGCTTTGAAGTAAAAGCCTTATCTTCGGTATACAAAGCAGCTTTCTGCCACAACAATGAGGCTTTTTCCCTTTACCAGAGTCCACTAACAACCTCATGTGAGCTGACAGGCTTATTGTGTGATTTATTGAATCCAAAAACACAAACTCTTTCAAGGTGAATAACAGCAAAAAGTATTTTATAAGAGTGCAGTGTAAGAAATGAGAATCCTTTTTGCTGTGAGTACCCCGGCAACAATATCCATACCTCCACCAAGGGCAATGGCTAACACTTTCACCAGCTTAAAACAAAAGTGGTTGAGACGTTAAAAAGAATATAATATAGAAAAATAATAATCATCTTGTATTTGTACATTTAATTTAAATCTTGTGTGTTGACATTTTTGTACACTTTAAAAAATATATTATAGCTTGGGACAATCAGCTAATATTTGGTGATGTACAGACTGGATCCATAGATAACTGATAAGATATTGATTTAGATTTTGCCCGAATGGTACGTTTGTGTTACAGTCGTGCACTAAAGCAGAAAATCATTCTTTCTTCCTTCAGTCATCCTGCTGTTTGTCATTTCCATATTTTCCAGATTCCAGCACTCACAGAGAAGATGTACATCAATGTGATAGCAGCAAATTATTACAGGACTATAATTTAGTGCACTTCCTCTTCACATTCGCACCAATTCACTGAAGTCACACTGAAAAGATTTTTTTATTAAATGTATGCTCTCCTATAATTATAGTTTAGAGCATGAAGGTACTAATTACAGAAAAAAAGAATAATCTAGCCGTTTTCACTCATTATACAGCATTAGTGATGCTCACTGTCCTAGAAATGGTTAGTGCGGACAATAGAGGAGTTTCAGTCCCTCACACAGAAGCACATGCATAATAAATGCAAATAATAAAAGTACAACTATAAACTACAATGAGCTGTGTGTTTTCATTCATTTGACATTATGTTACAATTTATAAGCTACATTAGCTATAATAACTAAAAGTTTAATGTCAAGTTAGCATGTTAGCCCCGTCTTTCTCCCTAGTAACCCTATCTTACCACCCCAGCAACCACTTTTTATAACTTGTAACCCAGTCATTCCACAATAGCTACTACCTCTTACAGCCTCGTGCCTTTACTACAACCTAGTAACTATTGGGCTGAGTATCGATTCAGATTTCCTGATTCGAGCTGATTCATGATACGATTTGATTCGATTTTGATTTGATATTGATCTTATCGATTCAGTTACAATACTAATTTTGCTTGGATATGAAAGGGATTCTCAGAGAACAAATGCTGTAAATTGTGTAAAAGGAATCCTCTAACCTGCTGCATTATTCATAATAACAATAATAATAATAATAAAATTGAATGTATATAGCGCCTTTCAAGGAACCCAAGGACGCTTTATAAAATGAGGAGTCATGGATTATACTAATAACAAAACTGAGGAAAACTGTAACTGAGTAGCGTAAAGGAGTGATGGGAAGAGAGAGTTTGTTAGTTGAGGTTAAAGGCCTTGGTGAACAGGTGGTACTTCAGGTGTTTTTTTTGAAAGTGTCCAAGGATGGATATTCATGTTAACATTAAGAATTGAACCCAAAGCAGTCACAGTAATCAGGTTCTTGTTGTTTAACAAGACACTGAAATTAAATTCAAATTCAAATTAAATCAAATCATTAGGCAGACAGTGTAAATATGTAAATGGATCCAGTATCTTAATGAGGCTTCAGAAACCATCGTTATCGACCACGCAACCGGCCTTTAACCAGTGAGCAAGCGGGGGCACTCCTAAGCTCAGAATTTATCAATCCAGCAGTACAACTGCCTTGAAATTGTATTTTGAGGTTTCACATAAAGTATCCAGTTGTTTTTGGCGATGGCAAAATGTCAGTTTGGAGGCGGTGTTTTCAATTCCACCTGAAGCATGAAGTGCATATTAGGATTCACACCTGCCTTTAGTTCCCCTCAGCCAGCAGACTCCCTCACCACCTGAGCTGTTTGACTCTCCTTCACCTTTTCCTCCTCCTCCTCCTCCTCCTTTCCTTCATCTTCATCTTCTACTTGTGAACCAAATCAAGGAGATGGAACACATTGATGATTTATTTATGTTAGGGAGCGCACACACACACACACACACACTCACTATGTCTCTTCTTGTGGTTGTTTCTCTGTGAAACCGTATGTGACAGTGATGCTAAATGGGGCGTCTTCTCTCCTGTAGTGATGAGATGGAATGTGCAGGTGGCAGAGCTCACAAGTTCAAAACACAGACTCTCTCTCTCTCTCTCCCTCTGCAGTGTGAAACTGAGTTGGGGATAGCTCGCATGATCTTGGTATTTGACATCTGCTGCTTCTTAAATAATTATACAACAGCAAACATGTCAAGTGACAGCAGGTGATGACATCATCCAAAGAATGAAGTCTGGCTTTTATAAATAAAAAGGCATTAGTGGTTTTGTAACATTTCTATTACACTGATGAGATCGAGCACATGGCTCCATTAAGTCGACACAGATGTTGCGCACAGGTTTATTTTCGGCTAGGTTAGCGTGTGTTCATTACCTGCACATTTGCTTATTACTGAAGCCAGAAAAGAGTTCAATTACCCGGGAAGACGTAAAGATTGACGTAGGAGCTCACTGTATAATGATGAATAGTTAACAATCATTTATCATGAGCAACTCTGAATCAAGGCTTATGTCAAAGATAATGATGAATAAATTGCTTAGATTGCGAGAGTCTCTTATATTGTTTGATGGCTCATTCATCAATGATCTATTCCTTTGTTTGTTTCCGAGTTCCCATTTATACCTTGAATATGGTCGGTACCCAGATGTGCCATTCCAGTCAGTAAGTCTGTGCAAAACACCATGGATGAGGCAACTATATAAGAATAATAAGAATAATAAGATTAAGAATAAGAATAAGAATAATAGTAATTATATAATAAATAATTGCACTGTTGATGTTGTGTGTTTTGCATCTGTATTGCCTGTCCACCATCTTTAAATTACATCACCTCCCCCCATCTCCTCCTTAGTCAACCCTCTCAGTGCTCGGCCAACCCCCTGTCAGTCTTTCTGTCACTTAGTTAGTGTTCTGTCAGTCAGTCAGGTAGTCGACCAGGCCGTTACGCTCCGACGGCGTCCCTTTCCACGGTCTTTCTTCAATTCATTTATTTTGGTTTGAGAGAGAGAAAAGCGGAGATTCAGATGGAGAGAGAGAGAGGAGACTCCGACTGAGAAACACTGACAGACACACAGACAGACAGACGGAGAATGGATTCATTAAGATAACGGAGAAATATGAAAATGAACTGAGCAAATTGATGGAGGGAGAGAAGAGGAGAGAAAAAGACCTCAGTTTCATGAAACAGAAAGTGTGAGATAGAAACGTCAAAGGAGAAGAAGTGCAGAGAGGAGCAGATAGGCAGGGTTTAGTATAAAGTTAGTTTACAAAGAGGGAAAGGAAAGTCAATGAATTAGGTGGAGAGGAAAGTACCAGAGGTAAACTGTTGGGGATCTGGCAGATCAAACATGGGAAAGTGTTAGTGTGTAGTGAGAGAGGGAGACAGCTGGACATTTGTCAGGCAACCAGCTTTTCCATAAATTTGCCTGTCACTCATTACTGTATATTGCTGTATGGGGGGTTGCACCGTAATACACCCTTTGGAAACACATTTACATCCGTGGTGGATTGCTCCCAGCGCACATACACGTTGGCGCAATGGATGTTTGTTTGGGGTTTTCGTGTATTTGTATTGTGAACATGACATCATCTTTACGTAAGTCAGGATAATTTCACACCACATAACCCGTATCCACTGACTGAATAAAGATGATAATACCGCAGCTTTAGCAGCAATAATCATTAAAGCAGAAATGGCAGAAGTGTGTGTTTTGTTTAGCAAATCACACCTCGCAAACCCCCAACACTGAGGTCCCAACACACATTTGCAGCTTCAATATCAGCGGTGTCATTTTCATCACTGACACGCGCAAGCGGCATATTGGAAAGCGACAAGGTAGACATTGCGAGGCCGTCACGCCTTGACGGGTATTGATCAGGCAGCGAGATGAACTTCACAACGGCGCAGCTTTCTGCCTGTTTGTTGCAATCTGTTAATGACTAGTTGGGATATGTGAGAAGAATGCAGTGAACAGAACGAGAGAGAGAGGGAGGTTTGGGTGGAAAGGACGTGCAGAGATGCCCAGATGCCGACGCTAAAGAGATGTCACATGGTACGAGGGTTGCACGGTGCCACGGCCCTCTCGGGTGACAGCAGCTATCTCCGTTTTCCACCCTTCCTCTTCGTGCCTCCTCCCAGGTCTCGTGCCCTCTCTGTCATGCTGTCCAGGTGCACCCATCGCCTCAAGACTCTCTCTCACCCACCTGCCCCTCCCCCTCCACCACCTCAAACTAACCCACTGTGCTGACAGTGCCCACAGACACATCCTGCATGATAATTAATCTTCACCTCAGCTGTAGCTTTTCCAACTTGAACATTCAAAAAAATGGTTTTGTCGTAAAAGCCATGCGACTCATTTGTAGTTTTCACACACGAACATGGGATTTTTTTTGTCCGAAATCGTGTCTGCCCTGACATTCCCAGGAAAATTACGCATGCAGTCTTGTGTCACATGACAGTAAGAAGACTGCCGCAACGAGGTGTAGTTTGAGTGAACCGCTTTGCTCAGAAGGAGAAGGCATCAAGGTATGTAAAGAAAGTGACATCGTCAAACCCATGTGCTTGAATCCCCCTCCCTAGCAGGCACTTGTCTCACGTGAACATGTCTCAAAAATAATCATGAGATTAGATTTTTTTTTCTTTATACCTGTCTGTTAATCCTTAATCTTTCCAACCAACAACAGCACCGAAAATTAAAGACTTCCAAAGCGTTCCAAACTTGATCAACTTGATTTATTTGGAAACTTGCATTTCAACACAAAACACAAAAGTAAGGATCATTGCATCAAAACCAAAAAAAATCTATTTGGACAACACCTAAGTTAAGGTTGTTCAGTTGTCAGTTCTTTGACAAACTGTAACCTTACTCCTCTTACTTTTTGCTGCTGAACTCTCTACATACACACACGTCTTTAGTACACACAGATCGTCCTTTCACGTTGCAAAAACTACTCATTAGCAATAAACGGCGTCACATATTATTGGCACAGCACTAAAGTGTGGAAAGGAAGAGAACAGCGCTGCGGAAAGACAACATAATTTTGGTCATCTTGATTGTGGCAGCTTGACTTTCCCCACTCTCCGGGGCCTCTCACTCATCACCATAGATACTGGGGCGCTCAGCAACCCAGTAAATGTCACTGATATTACCCAGGTCCGCTACCGTTGACTGCAGAGTTCCCTCTCTCCCTCCACTCATGAAGAGAAACTTCACGAGTTCTCGCAACATCCCGAGTATAACGTAAACATACAATGAAAGCATAGTGCATCCTGTATTAAAACTTCCATATCAAATTGCAACACTCTGTCACCTGGTTGAACGATGTGGATAATAAGACGCTGTGGAAGATTACAAGCATCTGTTCTGTCCAATTTAGGAGGAGCTGTGCAATTTATTTCCATCATAATATGTCATTTGGTATAAGACTGGCTTTTAAAGGCTTCTTTAGTTTGAAACTAGAGCTGTGAAACAATTAAAATATGTAAGATTTGTGTAGTTAATCGTGATTAATAGCCAAACTAATCGCATTTTTGCGTACTCAAAATTTACCTCATGAGAGATTCCGCCAATATGCTTAAAAACATGAGCGGACAAAGTATGCTTTATGCAATTGTATTAATTTTGCAGCAGCTGGACCGCAATCTATCCCATCAACATGAGTTTACATCAGCAGACGAACACAGCTCAATGCAAAATCAAGCTGTTATTAGCCCACTCAGGATTCAGCACAAGGGCTGAGGAAGATTGAGCATTGTTCCGCTGCTGAAATTATGTTATGTGCAGTTCCAATGAATCACAATTTTAAAAAACTAATCACAGTTATCAGTTCAATCACAATTAATCGTGATTAATTGAGTCAATTTGACAGCCCTCCTTGAAACTAAGCTACTAAACATAATTACCAGGGGCAATCACATTTAAGTTTACAATACAATACAGATACTTTAATAACCACGCAGCAAGCTGGTGAATTGTGGGTTCGGTGCAGTTATAGCTACAGATACACAATTTCCACAAAGCAAGTAGTGACAACTACACATACACAGAGCATATCACACTGACAATAAAAACCTTCTGTTCAGTCGGGGCAGGTACATCGTGAAATACTTCCATTTCTTGTGGTGGTGGAGTGGGGGGAAGGTTCAGAGTTCTGAAAAGGGTTTGTTTTGGTGCATAATGATCTGTAGGACGGTGGCTGGGCAAAGTGATGTCCTGGGTGGGTTGGGTCAGAAATGATTTTCCCTGCTCTTTTCACAGTGCGGCTGTGGTAGAGTGACTTGACTGATGGGAGCAGGGAACTTACAATCTTCCATGACTTGTGAAAAATGTGCTGTGATGTCTTAGGGGTGGGGATTGTTCAAGCTATTGGACCAAACTGCGATTGAGTGAGGATGACTTCAATCATGGCCGTGTGGCAGCGGAGGAATAGACGTTATTGCCTCTTCGCTCGCTCCCCTAAGACAAAAAGTCACAGTCAGTTCAAAGTGTATAATTTGTTGCTGTTTTGCCAATGTTGTGTCATCATAATCATTTTTAAATGAACCTGGCCTACAGTGAGTGAGTGAAGGAAGGAGTCAGCTTTTGTGCCATACGTGTTCCCCCTGACCTCGTGTGGTTCATATTGGTTTAAAAAAACGGATTTTTAAAATTCCTGACCTCTGTGAATGGTTTGGTTTGGTATGGTTTCGCAGGAGGAACACACACATTTAACTGTCTGGTTGCCACAGCTGTCTAATGTGTTCCTACGGCTGCTGAGTGAGCAACCATTACCATATACAACAAATAGGCCAGAACAAATCGTCTTGGCTTAGGTTGAGTGACGTAAGGCTTGGAGTCATTCCTGTGTCTCTAATTAGCCCTGACTCTGGCGTGCCAGCGAGCCGATGGTTGGCACGAGGCGGCCGGACTGCCCAGCTGCCCCTGTGTCCTCCCCTCTGCCCCAGGGGAGAGATTCTGGAGTCGCTGTTGCCTCTCTGCATGGAGAGGAACAGGAAGATGAATAAGAGGAGAAATGTGGCTCAGACTTCATACAATTCTCTGTCAGAGGCAATATATTTAGCAGTTAGAAGGAAATCTCCATCTGTGAGCTCATCTGTGTCTGCACCTCACCACCGTGTTCCACTGTGACACTTAAAATGATATGCTGCAAACAGAAGTGAATTATGCCGTAACAACTGACTTCATGAGTCATCACGAGTAGATTAGAGCACAATAACTCATTTAAAATCTACTACAGAGACAGCAGATGGATCTCCGCTATGTCGGCTTTGATAGAGAATGTCGCCATTTTAATAATAATCATAATAAAATGATACAGCATTAGCATTTCTACCAGGCCAGAAACAAACAGGAACAACAGGGCCACTGAGCTGATGGGAGAAAAAGAGCAACAAGAGAGGGAGAGGAGAGAGAGAGAGAGAGAGAGAGAGAGAGAGCAGTGGTAAGATTATGTGGATACACAGCTTGAGGAGTTGAGGATTGTGAGCAGGAAGCGGAAGAAAGGAGGAAAGAAGGGGAAGTGAAGTGAGAGCGGTAGAGAAGCAGAGAAGGAGAAATTTAATGCTGTAATTAAGTTCCTGATAGCACCCTGGGAGATGTGCTTTGGCGACGCTCCAGGACAGCTAAGCTTTACAGCAATTGAAGCTCTTCAACCCATAATCTATGCTTTTGCACACACACACACACACACACACACACACACACACACACAAACCATTTGAATCAACTGGAATTTAAAACGAACAGGCTGTCTGTGCTGTCGGGCCAATTGTGAATCCCTGATATAGCCCAGAATGCGTAGCAGTTTCACCAAATCGCGCAATGACAAGACGAGACACAAAGCGGAAACACACCGGCAGGGGAGATAGCTGTGATGAACCATCGCTTTCAGACACTCTCATAACGGTCTCCATCGCACATCCGTGTGCACAAAAGGTAGCTGTCTGCACAAGCGCACACAAATTATGCTCCATGAAAGCTTGGCTGGAAACCTGTCTCATAAAATCCACTCTCTGTTCCTCAGAGACCACAATGTTCACATTCAAAGCTCTTCAGTGTATCAGACACTTGTTCTCGCCCGTGTTGTTCTGATGCCGCGTTTGAAACAATCACTGCATCGCTATGTCATTGTGGTCCCATCGAGGCCGGAGACCAGTACACACGTTCGGAGCAGAATCCATGAATCCAGCCCGGCTTGGGTCAGCTTTGAGAGTAGTCGAAATGCAAACTGTGGGCTGAGCTGTGGCTCAGTATGGCTCAGCCCCTAGAAGGATCAAAAGTCACGCAGCCACTTTCAATTGATTCTGACGTGGAAGCATCTTCAACTTTTGAAAAATGATCAATTTCTACCAAATTATAAGTGCGCTAAAAGACATTTTTTTCCATCTCTATAGCATGATTTCTTCAAGTCATTCTGATGTGGCATTTCCTGTTTCAAAACTCGCTTACATTTATCTGGAAGGTTTCTGCATATCCTTAAAAAGTCTCACATTTGTCTACGTATAAATTAGGCCACATGTATTATTAAAAAAAAAGGCCCGAAACAACCACAACAACACCGTCAACACTAAAAAGCTGAGCTTCTTTGGCGTCTGCACGCTCTGACAAAACACTGGTCGAGGAGTCAGAGAATTTTTCAGCATGTAAAAAAGGACAAAAGGTGTCTAAACCTAGAGAAAAGATTTGATATTCGTCTTGAAAAGGCGTTAGAAGTCTTGCATTGAACTTTCCTAAACCTGCAGATCCCCTGATTTATTACAGTACAACCAAATGATGAAAGCTGTAGAAAGCAGCACAGTACTTACAGCCAGAGCTGCTGGGTGTATCAAACCTTCCTCTGCACCCTTGTCTTCGGCAGGGAATGCGCACAATTGAAAAATGTCAGATGCTGTGTTGATCTGTCGAACCGTAGAGCAGCTAAATGTTGTGCTCGATCGTGTGTAAAAAATTGGAAGGCGTGAAACTGACGGGAAATAACAGGCGCTAATTTACCAATCTGTGCCTCGCTGTCAGGTTAAAAGGTGCCCTTTGAGTGAGAGAGAGAGAGAGAGAGAGAGAGAGAGAAGGAGGTAGAGAGAGAGGGAAAGAGAGAGAGAGAGAGAGAGAGAGACCTAACTCCGCTCCAGCAGCTCCGCTCCTCGCCTCCTTCGGGTTAAGCGGAGCCGCAGCAGCAGACAGCAGAGGAGGATTTTATGAGGATAACGCGCATCAGTCGGAGCTGAGATTTTATTTATTTATTTTTTAGTCACCAAAGGATAAACTCCGGGATCGCAAACAAAAGAGTTCATATTCCACAGAGAAGAGAGAGAAACAAGTGCATCGCAACTCCTGGACTCGTTCAGTCCGCACCTGTCCTCCTTCTCTGGGGATCAAAGTGCGTAAAATTTGGCCGCTCCTGCACCCCGAGCCTGAGAGACGCGGGCACGGTGACCTGGACTCACCATGCTGATCGGTAAGTGTTACGCAGCCTCGGTGCTCCAGCTGTTACTCCAGTTGTGATGAGGTGGCTGCGCTGACTGATGATACATTTTTGAAGGACAGCGGAGAAACTGTCGTGGAAGAATTGGATTCTCCTTAACTCAAAAACTCATTTTGAATGTTACAAGCAAGCCAAAGTCGGAGGAATGTGGCAGAAATATTGTAAGAATTCCGTCTTCGTCTTCGCCGTTTTAATAGTGTTTATCTGTGGAAGTTGACGCCCTTCTGTAAACACGTTGATCTGGGTATTTACATGATAACGATGATATTATGCCATATCTTTTGTTAAATATCATCGACTTATAAAGAATTCAAAATACGCAAATGATTGAAAGCCAACAGTTTGTCCCCTGAGAGGTGCGGATTTTCGGACACTTCAGCTGTCCGTTTGATTCATACATCAAACGCGTAAACATAAATATTTGACTTTTTATGGTTAATTAATTCTTAATTACTGGAACATGCACAACGACATTGCCTCGTTATTTTCAGTGATAACTTGATTTGCGGTCAAGCCAGTCGCCACGGAAGTTTGTATTGTGCCTGTACCTCACTTATTACGGTAAAACCGCTCGGTTATTGATTCCAAAATAAAGGCTCATCACTACAGGTAGAAACAAGGGAATTAACATAATACATCTGAAATCGAATCAGATAATCAAATTACCGGGCCACTTGATATGGAACTCCAACACTTTAAACCGTACTTCAGCAAAAGATGTACTGATGAAAATATGATTATAAAATAAAATAAGAAAGTTGTTATTTCCATAATATAACACAGTGCTACATATCTGCTACTCACCCAGCAAGTTGCTCGTTTTTGTTTTTGTACACCTTTTGCTAGTAGTCGGGGGCTTTTATTTTGAAATCATGCTCAAACGCGTCCTAGAGGATATATAGGCGCATCCCAAAATTCCACTGTTTCTCTCAATGACCGTGTGAGTTGTTGGCCTGAAACGATGCGTTCAGCATTTAAATATTTAATTTGCTCCCCTTTAACTTTACTTCGGACAGTTAGACAGTTAGAAGTAAATCTGTTTGGCACAATTTGGCATTTGAAAACCTGTCATATTGATTTGATTTTGTGAAACTGAAATCATTTAGCTTATCGGATCAAATTGTTGATGCTTCCCCTTAAATTAGCTGATTGCTTCAATTAAATTATGTTTATATAAGCTTTGGAACTACGATTTAAACACAAAATATGTAACACGGAAAGCCTGAACTAGCCACTCGTGCCAAAAAGACCCATTAAATTTGAAATAGTGGACTTCTTTACTAAAATTGTGTAACAAATGTAATAAAATAAGAAAATTATAACGATGGATTAGTATCAATTATGTGCCAGAGCTTGAAATTTAACCTAATTTTTTAAAACTAATATCCAAGTGAAATGTCTGATGATTCGATAGCGTTCCTGCGGCCTTTCCATTTCAAGAAATATGACGAGGGGGGGAATTTTGTCACATGAAAAGATAATTCCAAAATCCGGCAAGAATACACTGATACTGCTGTTATTTAAAATAATGGTTTTCCCACATATACAAACAAAGAGAAAGAGAAAGAGAGAGAGTCTCCCGGGAGTCCAGGATGTGACGGATCTCGTTAGAAGTCAGATTGTGGGGTGCTCTGAGATCTCAGTGCTCTTAAAATGGCTTCAGTGCACAGGCCAATGCAAATGGATGCCACATTCGCCTCTCTCCAGATATTTACCTCTCATAGTGCACCCAGGACTCTAAAACCTTCAGCACTGTGGCTTTTTCGTGTTTTTTCTCGTGTTGTCACTGTCACTGCTCTCTCTCTCTCTCTCTCTCTCTCTAGTCAACCCATAACAAGCGGCCCTACTGTCCTCTGTTAATTTCACCTTGACTGTTACATTGGTTTAAAAGCTGTTTGGTGGGTCATGTGACACTGCGGCAGACTCTGAGTGCAATGACTGTGATTCTACAACACATCTCTTACTTTTAAGGGCTCCATTTCTTTTCAGAAGAGAAAGAGTCAGGGTGGCGGGGTGGTGACCTTGTCATGCTCCACCCATCCCCTGTCGTCCCCCTGCCATCCCCCCAGGCTGGGTGCAGGTTGTGGGCTGTGAGAGGGTTGATTATAGGCCTGTTCCTCTGGGAGAGGGTGCCATTCTTCCTCCACCATTGGTCTTTATCTGCAGGATCGGAGGTGGGGGTGGGAACGCATGGGAAGATGGGTTAATCTCTGCAAAACAGCGTCCAGGCCTGATCAGGGCTAATTACATGGGGTTAGGGTTACAGTCTGCGACCACTCAATGGGGGCTGGCTGTGGGCCACACCCTACAAGCAGGCCGTGGGACAATCTGTGTTAGCCTGCCATATAAACGCTGATCTTCTCTTCCTCTGTGTTATGACAAACAGATGTTTTTTAAGGATAACACATCGACACGGAGGCCAATCTCACGCTGGCGTGTCGTGAGCAGTCCTTAACTTTTGAGATGTGTTTGCCCTTGTACCCAGTTTTGGGAATATGCAGAGGTTAGATGGGTTCCGGAGCAGCAAGGAGTAATGGCTGTCTGTTTGAAGTTGCCGTGCAGGTGGAGGGGGTATAAATCAGGAGGTTAATGAAAAGGCACTGCTGTTAGACTGATGGCTCCGGTTCACTTCCCACCATCTCTACATCTGCACAACCATCAAACCGTCTGCCAATTACACTAACAATCCCTGCATGGCTGTGTGGTTCGCCAAGCGGTTGTGTATTTTTGGCTAAGGCAGCTGTGGACACACATGCCTTTTTTGTTTGTTTGTCTATGTGTGTGTGTGTCTTTTTTGTGTGTATGCATGCTCTGCACAAGTACAGCGTGAGACGGAATGATGGATCGATCTCCTGGGTCTCCTTATTCTCTACACGGGCCAGAACGATGAAGGTGGCAGCTCTCCAGCTCCCGCGCAACCCACCTGTACCTGGACACACACACACACACACACGCACACACACACACAACACAACACATGACAGACAACCAAGCCATCACTCCATTTTAGCACAGGAAACAGCACACCTTAGATGACAAATTCATAATCAAAAGGACTTTTATTTCCCATTAGCTCATTTCAATAAAGACTCCAGAGAATGTAAGAAACTCCTATTGTACCTCACCCCGTACTTAATGGTATAATATATTGTTTGAAGCACACAGCAGGATGATCCTCATCCCACAGCTTTTTATGTGTTGTTCCACTACAGTAGAGTTTATTGCAGCCCGTAGCGTGCGTGTGTGTGCGTGTGTGTGTGCGTCTCTGTTTCATTTTAATAAGCTGGCGGGCCGGTGCTGTTTTATCACTCGGTAACTCTGCTCCTCCATACATTCTTTTATCCTTGTTCCTGGATTGCTCTTGTTTTATTTTTCCCGTCAAGATCACGCCAGGGGATAATGGGAGTTTAAAGAAGAAATCAATTCTCGTATGCGCTCTCAATGCTGTACATCACCGGTCTCCAGTGTTCCGTTATGGTGATGAAGAGCTGATATTTGAGGGATCCGCATCCTTCACGCATAACGCATCGTGCATTGCACTCCAGCCTTTCACAGTGGGGATTTATTTTAGTAGGATTGCTTAAGAACTCTGAGTAGAGATTGAAGTTTGATACAGAGGGACTGACACGGCAAAAGGAGTTTTACTGTTGATGTTTTATTCATGTTTTAATTTTTTAATTTTCCTTGTAGGCTTTTCAGGGTCACAAAGTAGAATTCTTATCACGGAATTAATTGGTTATAATTAACCAACATTAACTGGAAGCTGGAATAAGTTACCACATATCCAATGATGAGAAGTGGTGTTTGCTGAGAAAAATCCTGTTGTGGATAAAATAAAGTAACATAATAATAAAATAAAGTACTAATAAATCATCCAACTAATCCTCTGCTCAGATTGAGGGGAAGTGTTCATGTTACCACAGTTAAAAAAATCTTCGCAAAATAACCCAAAGCTTTTCGTTTGCGCACCGCTCACATTGGGAACCCTACCGATCACAAATTGAGATGGTCTCAGCTGTGCACCCAAGCCTGGGATCTGATTTCACACGTCAAAATCAAGACCTTTAGCTCAATCGAACCAGTCCAAATGGAGTAGGTGGGAAAGTGTTTCAGAGTGCATTTTGACATTTAAATGATGTGTGCGTGTGTGTGTGTGTGGACCGTGGCAGTTACCTTAATGATTTGACCTGTCTACCTGGACCTGCAGGCAAAAAAGCTAAAGGTCAGCCAAGGGCAGAGGTCTCCAGTCGATGAGGTTACTGAAGCGTTACCTTTCATTTCACGTTTGGCACGGCCCCGTCTCTATGATAAGCGTGAGATATTTTGTGTGTACCATTGTATGGAGCCTATTAACATGTCAGAGTGCACACGGAACTCTAAGTGTCTTCTTTTGCACATACACTGTTTGTACACACCCTTCACGCTTGCCCCCTTCTGGCCTCAGGCTCCCTGTGGGGAAAATGCTGGCGTGTGAGTGACAGTCTAAGTCATTTCACTGAAATGACAGCGTGGGTTTGATTGGCCCGCCTGCTGAAATGATGGCTTCTGGATGCTATGAGCTGTAGGCATATGTGAGGAGGAGCCCAGCAGGAGCTCTGACAACATGAGAAATGGTCCCGCGATGCACTCGGCACCATAAACCGCACCACTTAGCCTCTCATTCCCTGGGCGCTAAAGCTAAAGATGGAGGCCTCACAGGGAAACAGCAACACATCACATCTCAGGGCGGTGTGTGTGCGCGCGTGCGTGTGCGTGTGTATATGTGTTTCGTCTTACGTGAATCCATCGTTTTCCAGCAGGCAGCCGATTTTCAAGTAAACCGGGTGACTAGCCCTCCGCTTGATGCCTTGACCTTGAATTAAAGGGGCAAGAGCGAGTTGAAGACCTACAAGTGTAGACAGACACAGGGATGAGAAAAAACATAGATAACAAAAAGAAAGCACAGATGCACACACACACACTCGGGGGGCTGGCTGCAGCCTGTGAGATGTGGAAAGAGAAGAGATTGAAACATAAAAAGAATATAGCCATAAGGGAACACGGGGAAGATTCCATATGGAACATCTCCCCTTCGTTTCTCTTCCATACTTCTTAAATCTCTTTCTTTCTGTCTTGAAAGTAATTCCTAGTCACGAAATCAGCCAACACCACAGGAACACAGGGTCACGGCTGAGAGAGCAACAAACGCCATTGATTTTACAGTCAGCTGTACAGACACAGAAACCGGTGTCCTGACCACTGATCTGCAGTACTCAAGGGTCCAGTGCGCATAATGGAGTGCAGCTAGTGTGTAAAAGGTAGTAAGTGTAAACAGAAGATGCTGTGATCCAACTCTAATGGCTGTCTGCGCTCCGGCACTTTGTCGGCCGTGGGGCTGCTGACCTCCACCTATACTGAACTGACATTTCACGAGCGTTTAACGGCACACCGCTATTGGGATCAACCGCAATTCCCAAACCTGATTGTAAATGCACAAAGACAGCCGTGTGTTTTGGGACGTATTTGCTCACGTGAATGTAAATGTGCATCACGAGGCTCGAACACGGCATTCGCCGATAAATCAGTACACCAATACGGGAATCACTGTTTGCATTTTTTGCACACACACAAAAGAAAGATAGAACCCGGCTCCGAATGACTAAGCTCAGATAGTACATGAATATAATTAAATCAATTGGCAAAATGCAATCACCAAGAGACACGCTGTGTATTTCAACACTAACACTAATGCAATTGACAATATACACACTAAGAGATTTTTGTGCACACACATGCTCACTTCCACCCCCGCACACATGAGTGCATACGTATTGAATTAGCACATGCATAGATGACTGTATGTCAGCAATTTATGATATGCATAAATCAAATGATAAACCACAATTACAAACACATCAATTATAATTGGCATTTTTGCACAGACATACACACAAACACAGATGGATGCAATCAGTGCACAGACTGACATGACTGTATAAGCAGCATATGAATATTCAGCAATCGGTTAATATAATCCAACTGGCAAAATACAAAGTACTGTTATAATACTACATAGTATATCATTTAGGGCTGTGAAGCAATTTATTGCAATTTGTGTAGTTAACTGTGCATTTAATCCCATTTTCACAGGCTCATAGTGTATGTAATGTTTTTTTCCTAGAGCAATATGGTTAAAAACAAAAGTGGACAAACTATGCTGCATACATTTGTATTAATGTTGCAGCGATTGGAACAAAACCCCACAAACATGAATTAACAACAGCACTTGAACATGAGTCGAGTTCAAAAATAGGCTGCGTCGCCATTATTTATCTACTCAAGACTCAAGACAAGGGCTCAGCAAGACTGATCATTAGTAAGACGGAAACAGGATGCGTCACGGTCTGGGCACTTATGTTTAATCATGATGAATATATATATTTATTTACATTAAAAATAATTTATTTAAAACCAAAGTTACTTTGATAGTCCTAATATAATTTATTTAGAATTTTTTTTTTTTTTAAACATACCATCTGTAGAAGCATTGACGATATCTTCATCATTATTCATTGACAGCAGCCTGCTGTTTTGTTCAGAGTTTTCACATCCCCTAGTTACAAAAATGTCTGTGTGTGTGTGTGTGTGTGTGTGTCCATCCTTAAGGTGTACCTGCGTGGGTTTTGCTCATTCCCTCTGTCTCC
>OMNV01008280.1:78240-102940 GCA_900303265.1 Brotula barbata | reverse complement strand
CCCACCATTGTCCATCGGAAAGGGAAGCTGCAGCCGAATGTGCGAGCACGCCGATGCAAATGCTGCACGAGAATTATTAAAAATTGATCACCTTTCCATTTGAATTCCAGGTAGGCGTCACTCTCGGAAAGCAGGCCTGTCTCTTTAAATCAGAGGAACTGTCTCTTCTGTGACTGCCTGTTTACAAAATATGAAGCTGAAAATGAGACCTGCTCCCTGCGGGCAACCTCCATGTATAAATATAAATAATGAAAATTAAATAAATAATTTCTGCCCTTTAAAAATGCAGAAGTCAATGAAATTCACTTACACCGTGAAACCGGAGAATCTATCTGAAAGCAGACGACGCGGCCGTACAATAGGAGTCGTGTTGTCATCCGTGGCAGAGAGGAACGGGTCAGAGTCCTCGGCGACCCCGCGGTGACCTGGACAAATTCATACCGTACGAGTGGCGGCGAGCCCTGTGATTGTGCCTTGAGAATGATTTAATAATTCTTAATGAATGTGCCCCGTGATAAAAAAGGTCAACTAAAATGTATTTACAGCTCAGATTTAATCCGGCCCAGCTACGGCAGCACGAGATAAGGAGAGACGGAGGTTCGTTAGCGGACGTGGGACGCCGTCTGTGTCCAAGGTAGGAGCGATCGCCTCCTCTGCTCGGTGCCTGGGTGTCTCGGAGAGGGAAAGAGGGCGGAGATTTGATAAATGGTTAATTATGAAAACCCTTGTGCCAAAGCTAAAACTGTAATTAGCCTTAATCGGCTAATTGGGTAGAATTGGTAGATGACACGAGCGTAATTGCCCTTTTAATTCAAAGCATTTAGTGTAAAATGAAGTATGTAGCAGAGACACGGAAGTCGTTTTACTACATTACAACGCGACAGTTTACAATAATGCACGAACGCGCGGTGAAAGCTGTCGGGAGGAGGCCTGACCTCAAACGACTGCTCTGACGCTCGCTTTCGCCCTGTTTTTCCTTCATTCGATCTCAAAAGACGTCGTCCTCTGGCTCGTTTCTGATTACGTTTCTGGCACAAAACTCCAGCAGCGTCTCTCGACCGCTGTTACACAGCCAAACAGAAAAAAAGCGACGTTGATTCACGCCGAGGAAACAGATCGCACGAAGGAAGGACTCGTCCGCAGTCGGCCGAAACGAGAAGTTTCACGCTCTCTCCCTCGCTTTGTTCTCTCTTTCGCACACGCGCGGGCGCAAACACACAGGGTATTAGAGCGGCTCAGCTCAAGGTGCTCAGACTCGGCACTAATAACACCATCTAGAATTCACGCCCTCCAAATAGGTTAATGTGTTTTTGCCCAGAGGGCCCTATCTACCTCAACGCAGGGCTCTCTGCTTCTACACTTCCATTAAGCAACATGGCCGCTACCCGCCGCTTTGGTGTGTGTGGGACAGAGGGTGTGAATGTGTGTGAGTGTGTGTGTGTGTGTGTGTGTGTCAGGACCATAAAGGTGCTCTGTAGTTGAGGGTGTCGCTACCTGCTGCTGCTGAGTGTTGCTGAAGAACAATGTTATGGCCCGTGACAGCTTGTTAAAGGCTCCACTGCGTTGGAACTGCTCCCACTGTGGTGTGTATTAGCACCGACGCACACGCACACACACTTCAACAAATACCTGAAAAAAAAACTCAATACACAAATGCACATTGTTGTTTATGAGCCGAGTGAAAGCACCAAATTGAACGTGACAAAAATCCACTTTCACGGAACGTCAGAACGTCGCTCTGCTAAGTAGATGAATTTTTACAAGAGAGGGGATGACACGCTAACGACGCCATTTAGCTTTTCTTTAAGATGTAGGCAAACGGAAAAGTTTACATGCCCGCAAAAAGGAGTGTAAAGTCCATTAATGCTGCTTTTTTTTGTCTGGTTTCTGTACGTGACCCTCTTTCTTTCAGAACTTTCTTTTCTTTTCCTCCTCTCAGTGTCTCCGCTCTGTCTTTGTCGTGCCTGATGCTTTGATAGTTTACACTCTCCATCCAACAACACGTGGAGTTGGTCAAAGTCCACTAAGATATGACGCAGGAGTGTTAGAGACGCTACGCATCAGATGTACCAAAAGCAATATTTAGCAAATGTTTAATTCACGTTACGGTTAATGTGGTTTTTATAAATTACGTCTAGAGTGACAGTGTCGTCACGGTCGTTGTTCTATTTCCTTCATTTAAAGTAGAACCTTAAATTTATTTTTAGAAAATAAGTGTTGGGTGTTAAGACTGTAAGTTTTTGCAATCTTTATATTGATCAGATTTTTTTTTAAAACGTTTTACATTTTCTGTTTGGCCTAATTTCTCCTTTGTTTTTACATTTCAGCAAGAACAACGAATTGTATCAGTAATACTGATCGATACTGATACTCATCGTATTTGTACAAAAAAACAAAAAACAAACAAAATAACAAACAAACCAAATAAACGCATATAACAACATATATATAATTTGGGAGCCCAATGATAAAATATAGTTTAAGTTTAATATGTGTATGTGTCATACAGTGTGTGGTGATTTCCCTGTAATTAAAGTATCTACACACACTTGGTTTAAAAAAAAGGATCCAACCGTAGATGAGATTCAGCATCCTCCCAAACTGGATTTTAAATTTTTTTTTTTTTTGGTGCTGCTGTGGCTTTAGACAAAATTGACAAAGGACATTTAGGTGCAGATATAGATATTGAAATATGTCATTATCTTCAACACTTTCTAACTTTGATTACAGTGAAATCCTCCTCAGGATGTTCCAACATGTCATCATGCGGCCTGTCGGTCGGATGTTTAGAGTCAGCCTGACCCCTAGTGGCCGAGAAGAGACGTACACTGATGTACAGCTCTCATTTCAAAAAGTGTTGCACAAAAACAATAACAGGAAGATGCCTATAAAATTTGAAAACATTTTGTGAAAATGAATAAACTGTCTATTTGAATGTTTTGATTTGATTTTACAGCCGACACCTGTTGTGAATTATGTTGCAGAAAGGATTGAAGCTGAAACGTCTGCGTCTATGAACCTTTATTTGTATTTAAGCAGACTTGGATATTATTCATCCTGACAATGAGTCAAAAATTGAATATATAATATAGCCATATATATACATATATATAATATATGTATATGTATGACGACCTCCGTGGCTGACTGAGTGGACCAGCCCATATTGTCGAGAATAAAATAGATCTGACCAACTTGAAGGCACCAGAACTAATTAAATGGATAGAAGATATATATGGCCTCTTAGAGGATGTAAAATTAATAGCAGACTGACTGAGTTGCTTCGAAGCCACTTCATCCTCTCTACAGGGCAGAGGAGGCTCTGCTCATCCCTGGAAGCTTGGAAGAGAGGACGATGTAGTGTTCAACATAAAGTGAAAAAAAAAAAAAAAACACGACTTTTATGTATTTTTGTTAACACTATTAATTGAACTGTAACTCTCTCTCTCCTCTTGTTTTATTTCAGTAAATAACTCATCCCTGGACCAACAACAGAATCCGGTGCTACGTGTGAAGGTGTTACAGTAAGATCCTCCTCCTGTCTTACCGGAGAAATACACACCTCAAATTAATTATCGGACTCCGTTGTGACCTAACTTCAGTGAGATTTATTTAGTTAAATCTGTTTTCCCATTGGTTGACTTTGTTTCATAATTAACATTGAAGAGATTTTGAGTTAAACTGCAATAATCTCAATTTGACAGTTTTGGGTGCTGGGACCTGGGGACCATTTATAATTTGGCAATGATCACACACACATTATTTTGGACTTAGGCTGCATTACTCATTCAGACAGCTGCACAGGGGTCATATCAGCCATTTATATGAATTCTTTCAGACACGCCCCGGTATAGTTGGAGTTTAGTTCAGAGACTGAGTGGCCGACATGTTACATGTAGCTCAGAGGCTAACCAACAGATTTAGTTTGATTGGCGGAATCCAGAGCACATGTTTGTCAGCTTGGTGATCCGATGAACATTTACCATTCAATTTGTTCTTGCTGTCGCTCAGAGGTTGCATTCACATAGAAATTTTCATTCACAGCTACAATTTAGAAGCCAATTATAAAATACATGGGGTCAAAACAAACAAAACCACATAGCAATGAGGATCATGAAGCTTTCAAAACAACAAACAGGTCCTCACTTAACCCAAGTGACATATTAAATATTACACACCGGGTGAGTGTCGGAGTCCTCGTGGTAGGAGGTCCTGGTCTCGTTGTTACTCGTCCTTTTATACCCGAACCAGACACTGAGAGCACTTTGCTATTAGTTCGCAACATTCCTCTGATGTTTCTAAACAAAAAGTAATTATTGATATGAACGCTCACCAGACAGCGGAGCCATCAATCTTTAATCCAGTTTCCTCTTAGAACCGAGTTTTACCACAGTGTTTAATTTAATACGTGGAATAATTATGACTTAATGTTCACCTGTAAAACAACTGAACTTTGTTTACCAGACACTGAGACCCTTCATATGATCATTCCTGTTCCCCAAAGGCAACGGGGCCCCACGGGGGGAGGAAAGGACAGGTGGTCTGCTAAACCGTTGGGATAATGAACAACACACTTTCCCTGATCATGTGTGAGTGTGTTATCTCTTCCTTTCTTGTGACCCATTAGTGCTCTGGGATGAAGAGGCCGGAGCCTCCATAAACCCATAAACAGTCCCAGCCGACTTTTACTGCACTTAGAATACACTTTTAATAAACCCAAGTCCTCCAGTATCTCTCTCAGAGGGGCCCGAGCCTGGAGTTATGCCTACACTTTCATACTTTCATAATGGCCACAGAACGCCCTGATAGTAAATTTGACTTCTGCTCATCTCCCAACCTGTCCCTGTGAACCGGTGAGACGAGAGACACGGAAAGGACACGGCGACGTTTCTTACAGCTCATCTCCCAACCTGTCCCTGTGAACCAGTGAGACGGGAGACACGGAAAGGAGACGGAGGCGTTTCTTACAGCTTATCTCCTAACTGTTTGTGTGTTTGCATTGAGGCCTGAATGTCTGTTTTGATACCGTGGTTTGAGTTTAATTACATTATTATCTTCTCCAAGGACGTGATGTTTTATCTATCGTGCAAAAAGTTATGAATGAATTTTGTTTATTTCTTGTTTTGGTACTGGTTGTCCTCATGGTGTAATACCATCTTTACTCCTTCATGTATACCGAAATAGAGCCATTCATGAAAAGTGCTACATGTCATGAATGATGTCATCTAAATTGGCCGTGCTGTGTGAATGTGCTCTTGCTACTTAACTTAACAGTAGTTGACCTGATGGTGGCGCTAAAACAACAAGAGTCAGATTCTGTCAGTCGGTTTGGAGGGGAGGTTGAGGGACGGGGGGTCATGGTCGAAACAATAAACTCTCAAATTTATCAATGATTGGACGAGTGTTGGGCCTTGGTGGAGGTTTGCACACTAACCAGCGTCCTTGTATTACGGTAACATGTTTGTGTCTGCCTTACAGTTCACGTCGACATCACCGGCACTCCTGAATTTTACAGAAGGACGTCGTCTATGATATCTATGAAAGAAAAGTGAGTAACAAAACAGTCATAATCCGTCAGGAAAAATGTTTTATGACGGGATGAAACCGTAGTAGAGCTCACAGGCAATGCAGACTAGCAGATCGTTCATAGGCAACAAAATGAAGCACATAAGCAAAAGAACAGCGTACCTGCAGCTAAATACGGTGGGGGGTCTTTGGCCCCTCTGGTACTCGAGGCCTTTTCTGTATTAAAGGAGTTTTTAAATCAGAGGGCTCCTGAGGAATTTTAGACCGACATCTGCTACCCAGTGTCAGAAAACTAGATTTTGGTCAAAGATTATTGGGACCCAAGAGTTTTGGAATATGATTTTAAGGTAGGCTGATTTTACGTTATACGTTTCCCTTTATGTGTCTTCAGAGACATCACATGTCGGTTAAGGATGCTTTTTTTTGTTGTTGTTTTTGTTGGCTAATTTTGAACATCCTATTAAAATATTCTGACAATACAAATGCATAACTGCAAATGTAAAGTCATAATGTTAGTCAGTATATTTCCAATCATTTCATCTGATTTAAGATATTCTACATGATATCCAAAAAAATCCAAGGATGCCAATAATGTTCTCCATGTACAATTATGCAATGTGACACAACAGACCGATAGAGGGCGTCTCAGCGATGTCCCTGCTACAGCTCTCGAAGGAGGCCCAGGCCTGCCAACTCGTCTGGCCTTGACCACTCACTTGGGAAGCCATTTATTTTTGGAGCCATGGGCTCCATGGCAGCAGAGAGACTGACAGAGGGTGACGAGATGGGAGGGTAAAGGACAGAGAGAGGAGACACGAGGACAAGGAGACGAATGCCGGCACCAGTGACACGAAAAACATTGTCCTGATTTAATGGCTGTGAAGTTTGCACACACACACACACATAACAAATGCCACGTAAACACAAACGTTCCCAGAGTTGCGTCCCCTCCACCCAAATCAGCCCTATTCAGGCTCGGCCCCCAGCAAAGATGATTCAATCCAACCCTGCCACCATGAGGGATGACTTATGAAGGCAGAAGGTTTTGTTGTAGCACTACAACACATTCAGTCACTTCTAAAGCACGAAGGCCATAAAATTGTCACCAGGCTTTAATGTGGAGAGTTAAATCTCTGATGAGTCATCAAGTGTAAAATCAAACAGGCCCATGGTCTATGATTCATAACTGCACAGGGAGTTGTAAGCTATGCACTGTAATGACAAGAGGGAAAAAAAAGCCAAAGAGCAGCGAGGGAGGACTCATCCCTGAATCTGCCTCTTCCACACTGTCACAGGGAGAGCGTGACAGGTAGAAATGATTAAATCGCTGTGATTTATGCATTTTGACAGGGGGGAGTGTTTTGTATATTTATGTGACATTTTATACATTCAAAGAAGCAGCATGACTGGACAGTATCAGGAGAAGATTGGATTCATTACAAAGGTTTTTTTGGTTTTTTATTAAACAGATGGAGTGTCTACTTCATCTTTAATCAAACGCGGTGTGATTGGATGACCTTGTCGCCGACGCAGAACCTCGATTGTCTTGTGTTGATATGAGGCCCGCGCAGACATCATCGCTGTATAAATATCAATCTATATTCTCATCTTACTCTTATTTATCCAAATGAGCACACGTCCCATTCGTGCAGGTTTCTGCTTTTCAAAAAGCGTCAACGTTCAAGTCTGGATGTTTAACACACGAGGACGTGAAACACCGGATGAATATTTCACCGTCTCTTTACACCCAGAAACAAGGATACAAGGCAACCTGGTGTACAAGCCCCTCACAAATATATGCCAAAGTGCTTCTTCAAGGAATTTACATCCAGATGTATTAAAATTACTTTCTCCATTATCTGGAAATGTGCATTTCTTAATTATTCATTGTGAGGCATTGATGCACCCAGGTCTTTTGAATTTTTTATTTCTGCACAGCTTCAAACAGTAAATCTAGTAACGGGGACCCAGTTTTAGGGTGTGGGAATTGCTGCAGGGCGAAGCTGACAGGATTTTGAGTCTCCAGGCACCTCCCGCTTTTTCATTACAGCAAAGCAAAGGGAACAAATTCAGGTCAATTAAAATAAGGAACAAGGGGGTTTGCTGCAGCGTGGACGAGCAGTACTGATATGTGCCACGAGAGGGCGCAAGGGGCTTAGACAAGTAGTGGAAACGTTCAAAGCTCAGAGCTCAGCTTGAGAATAATTGACAACTTCACCTTAGATATTTAATTGAAGGTTAAACAAGTGTTTCCAAAGGAGGCGTGGTGACAATAAATAACAAAAAAAGGATATGATGTAAGAATATATTCATGTTCTCATCTAATGTGTACTTTGTTAAAAGCTCTTGCTTCACTTTTGGCAGTTCATAAAATCTGTCAGATGCCCTCCCTTCCATGCAAGTCTTACCTTTATATATTTATTCTACCCTATAAAAGCCTCCTCCAGTCCCATCGGTGCCTCCTGCCAGAGGTGTGTGCCAAAGAGCAGCCCCCTCCACTTTTGCTGATGGTCGTTAAAAACGCTCAAAGTGACACGCCCATGTAAAAAGCATCAGCAGCTAACCTGGGAGGTGTCACGTTCAATTTAACGGCCTTTTATTCCTCCGATTGTGCTTTATGGAAAACCATATCTTCAAGTGAAAGGTGCTCTCATTCGACTGTCTCGTAATATGCGGTGACAAAAATGTTCACATGCATCCTTTCACGCACACGTCCACATACACACACGGGAGACAGAGACAGCACAGACATGAGACACAGAGGCTGTAATTGCATTTATGACAGCATTCTGACTGATATTGGCCTGAGTCCAGTATGCAAGAGTGTGTCTGTGTGTGTGTGTGTGTGTATGTGAGAGAGAGAGAGAGATGAATTGGGTAGCCTGGTGCGTGTTCTTCTGTGTAGGTAGCTTAATGTGTGTGTGCGTGCATGTAGCTTCCTTATAACCTCCCTGATGGCCAGAGATGGGCTAAAGTCATAACTCTTCTGTCTGGCTTTACCCTTGAGCAATATCACAGGCACTCTGAGCTGCACAAGAGTGCATCAAGTCAAAGCAAGGCACCTCTCTCACACTGACACACACACACACACACACACACACACACACTCAAAGGCATTCCATTGTAAAGATTGCACCCTGCTCGCTTTACTGGTGATTCTTGTTCTAAGGGAGAATTCTGTGATGAACTGTGAAAGGCCATTGTCAAATCTAAAGCTCGGTTATTTCAGTTTTCAGCGTGAAGTAAACAGAACAATGTGAAATTCTGAACAGTTTCAAGCTGTCATCGGGCGATCGGACTAGGTTGAGGGTGAAAGTTCATTCCGTGACTGCAAACATTTCCACTTCCCCAACAGTTCAATCTGTGACGCGACAGCCGCCTGTGGCCGTTAACCCAAAAAGGAAACAACAACAAAAGACTCCTTTGCAATACCATTACCATCTTGGGCGCGTGCCAACAACACTCTGGATTACCTTGCATTGCAGACAAATTGGCAATCGCAATGCCAGTGTAATGGAGGCTAATTGCCTGAGTGCAGGGTTAGTTTGTATTTCATGCAAATCTCATGTGCATTGTAGTGAAACTTGGCTGACAAACAGGACAAGCGTGAGCAATTCTGAAGCACAAAGGTGACTGAAAATGGTTCCCCATTTGCCTAATATCCAATGATTATTGGTCACCAGCAGCACTGTATTTGGGAATTTGATACTGTTCAGTGAATTTAATTTTCAAGGCCGTGGTCCATTATCTTATGAACAACTTTTAAGTTTGTGCGAGCTGAAATCTGGACGGTTTCCTTCATTCGTAGTTATTTTTGTTCTCGTTTTTTTTCACAAATACAAATACATGCTTGTTTTTTTATGTTTTTTATTTCACCCAACCACACATATCATATAAATGTATGGAACATATAACCTTATTCAATCTTCAATCCAATTGTGGTTCACTGATATTGTTCTGTTATGGATGTTGAATATAGAACATTGATATGAAGATTATTCTCCAATAAAATGTCTTTTCACCTTTTAGACTTTTTAAGTGCCGCTTTAATGAAGTTATTATAATGCGAAAATCGTCCACTTCAACCTGTGTGCACTCTGAGTGCTTGAGTTTTTCTTGTTTGAGAAATGAGGATGGCACATAGGTGTCACCCTTTTCCTCCCCCTCTGAGGCCTCTTCTCACTTTGTTGTCACAGACATGATCAACCTTCGTCCTGCCAGAAATGATAAACATGATGCACTTGGCATTTACGTCCATCTGTCTTATTTTGGTTTAGTTGGGTCAGTAATATAGTTTGGTAAACATGAAGATATTGATTTACAGTTACAGCAGATACAGAACGCTGCGCCTGTTGTTTGCACTCAAAATGGAACCTAAAGTTTCATTGTTGTTAGTGTCCCGCGCATGACTTCAGCTGCTTCTGTTTTTTTCTGTCTGCTGTTGTGCATATTAGTCCCAGTGAATCATGCAGAGTGAACGTTCTTGCTCTCCGGCCTCCTGAAGGGTACCTAGTTCCTCTGCCCTAACCTTACCATCTGCATCACGCTGCCATTTGGAGCCAAGATAAATCATGGAAGACCCTGTCCAAGCTGAGAATAGCACCTTCCAGATAAGAAGTTCAAGGGGCACATTCCTGGCCAAGGTTGACTGTCCTCAGGGCTAAATAAAGAGCCTAGGGGTTGCAGAGCAGTCCAGGTTAGAACGGGCCCTCCGACTCCACGAGGATCAAAAATAAGCATCAAACCCGCACTTGAACTTAGGTTAGTGGAAAAACAATAACGTACGCGGTGAAACTGGCACTGCCATCTGATTCGGATTTGGATAAACGTACAGTTCCATCAACAATCGAGCGTTTTGGATGATCAATCAGAATCTGGACAGCGTGCCAATGTTCTGCAGCTATATCAGGCTTTTTCATTCTGTGCTAATCTACGTGGACCTCTGACCCAGCCAGTGGAATGTGAAACAGTGTGAGAGGTCACTGCTGACATTTACATCCTAAACACACGACAGGCTGTCAGGCAGAGGTTAAAGCTGGTCAAGTTCACACAGACCACACTCACACACACACACACACACACACACACACAAGAGGCCAGAGAGGCGTTGACTAAAGCGGATCTGTCATCTTTAAGCCAGTAATTTGTGTTGCTGTTGTGTTGAATTGCATGGAGGAGGTTCCTTTTATATTTTATCTGGCTCATGAATGCGCAAATATGTTTCCATAACACACATCTATGCTTTATGTCTGTACTGTGGAATATACGCCATTAATAAGAGAAAGCGAAAGAAAAAGGTTAACTCAAATCTTAATGTTTGGCCTGACCTTCGTCCCTAAACAGACATTCATATAAAAGATCCACCGTGAATAGACTTTTGCATGAAAAAGATTCAAAATGTACCCTTGCCCAACGAGAATGAGCCAGATCCAAACATGAAAAACGTTGATTTTCAGGTTGTCCTTGTCATCCTTTGATCCCCTGTGAAAAGGGGAGACAGTCATGCTGCAGTGATCAGTCAGGGTCAAAGTCATCCACCTCCTCCTCCTCCTCCTCCTCCTCCTCCACGTTCCCTCCTCCCTCCTCCCTCCTGGCTCTCTGCTGTAGTTTTTCAGCTCTGGCAGCTGGTGGTGCTGTAAGACTTGAGTCTTTCTCCTTCATACCAAGTCTGTCACCTATTCTATCCTCCTTTGTCCTCTGCTCTCCGTCACTCACCACCACCACACGTCAAACGCTGAGCCACTGCAGCATCCTCCGCCAGCCCCAAAGCCAGCCGGCTTTGGTGGGGGCAAGCGACAATCAGTGACCTACACAAACTAAACCAAATACAATGGACCGGGCATCCTGCAACAAACTGAAACGTGCTCTGACACAAAACCTATTCTTAATTCTTCATTTTTACGATAATCGGAAGGAAAATGTGGTTTTGGAAAGAGCTTGTGATGCTAAAACACTGGCGCGCACGTCCAGACCGATACACACATAGACGTGCATACAAACACATGGTTGTCACAATGGGGAAACATGTTTGGTTCAATAGCATCATGTCTGCCACTAGGTCATTTGTGTGAATGGTATTAATTGGGTTCCCTGTGAGGCCACACTGCCAGCGGCTCAGTTATGATTCCGGTGGGTAAATATTTGCCTGTACTAACCCTCGCTAGGTGCCATAATGATTCTTTGTGTGTTGCACGGTGTACAATGTGTTTCTGTGTACATATCATTCAGTGCCTATGTCCGTCTGTGTCTGGCTGTTGCAGCTCACTCCCCCCAACATTCCCCCTCTACAGCTGCAGCTCGACAGAGTTTGATCAATAACGTGTCCTTCATTCTCAAGTCGGACCTGACCTTGGCAGCCTTTTGTCTCCTTCCAGGGGCCAGAGTGCGCATGTACAGGTTGGAAAACAAGACTCAAAGACCCACTCTTGGAGGAAAAGATTCCCCCTCACTACCTTCACATAGAGCATTCTCATTAAGAGCCTAATGAATCATGTATTTATAGCGTTCTTATCTTAGCCTAATGAGGTGATGCCACTTTTGAACTCATTTGCTAAATCACCGCAGGCCACTCTGAAATGGAATAAACTCCCAATTCCTTGCATATGATCCCGCATTCATTTCAGTGGACATCATCAATTGATCCAGGAAGCCAATCAAAACCTGACTCATGAACTAAAGGCGTCTGTGAACTGTCAGAGAGGGGGTAGGCCTTAGAGAGAATTTTAAAGAATTCCAAATCACACCCCAACAGAGGACAATGAGAGTAACTGTATCAGATCTGTTTACATGTTAATACAGCCTTCCAAGGCCTGCAGGTGGCACCATTTATAGATCTATTTTCCCCCACAGATTTGTCTGTTTCTAAGGAAATATACAAGTACCTGAAACCATTAGTCCTGCAGTCCTATTTTTTTTTCCAATTATAGATGATTGAGAGAGCATTTCCTTTCAAAGGAACATATTGGATCAATTCATAGTACTGCATGAAAACAACCAACCTTTTGTACAAACGGGTACATCATGCATCAGTACTATGTACAATTTGAGATGTACAGGGGTGTACAAACAAAGTATATTGTGTCTGATGTTCAGTATATCCTCATTACACACTGTGCATTACACATTCTATAGTGTGAATGTAGTCTGCCTCTTGTTCAAAGAGAAGTTTGTTTCAATACGGATTAAAATAATTGACTTCATTTGTACCATGTAATACACAGTAACTACTACTACTGCACCATGTACGGTTGTACATGGGTGATTTAGTAATGGTTTTCTGCAAGCTACTCCTATCAAGATCAATTACAAAATTGGAAAATTACCACTTACAAATCACCAAATTATGTTCTAATCCTTCTGAAGCCTTGTGGTGAAAGGATTTGGTTTCTTTTGTTGCTTCAGGGATCCACTTTTGAGTCGAATGTTTAACCAAAGTACCTATATTGTAGTCATCTGATGAAATTCTACTGGCCCTGGAGAAACCTGATAGGCACTGTCCATGAATTAAATCCAGTCATAGATAATTCAATATGGATGAGAGTTTCTTCCAAACACTGAAAAAAACAAAACACCTAACCGTCCTCAAGATGAGTGGCCATGAAAGAGATATAAAAGTTTTTTCATTTCAACCAAATCTTAAGTAAGTTCTTCAGAGAGGATGAGATGAATATCTATCTATGACCTGGCAAAAATTTCCTTTGTATGAAATTCATATTTCTGTCTCAATACATCTTCCAGAGCGTGTTGTGATATTGAAGCTTCAGTATTGAAATAGTCACGGAATCAAACGTGCATCAAAAAACACAAACTTTAATCGAGTACTGTATTTGTACAAAAAAGAAACATTCTCCGGGATTTACAAAACCAAAAAAAAAACAAGACAAAGACAGATATCCACTGAAAACATCCATAAAAATGAGAACACAAAATCGTCTTCATCACACCTTCTTCTTCTGGGTGCTGATGTATAGAACTGGAAATGGAAAAGAAAATTTGAATTAACGTCAATAAGTTAATCACTATTTACTACGAAGGTTATAAAAATATCTACATGAGAACGGTCGAAAGGAGTGGAATATGCAATCATAATGAGTAATGAAAAAAAACAAAAAAAAAGAGTGTGTAGAGGTGTGAGGCTGTGTGTTACATAGAGGGTGTACAGAACTTCATTTGAGTAAACCAATTGTATCAGAAGCTAAATTTCAACAAAGACCTTTATCAACCCACTCACTTCTGACAAAAATAAGCCTATGTTTGGCTCCTGGCCGTTTTATCACACTGAGCACTCCGCTGGCCACCATGACTCACATCCAATGGGGAATAATTCATGCAATGCCTGGCTAGTGTCTATAACAAATCTATGATAGGAACTAGAATGGATAAGATGACATAAATTTAACAAACATGACTCATCAAGCGATGCATGAGCAATGAATTCATAATTACAAGAAAAAAAAAAGCTTTGAAGAGCTCAAAGTGAAATGATTCTAGATGTTTTTGACGTGATACTTCATTACTTAAGATATCAGGTGTCTGTTTTCCTCCTTTACTATTTTTCATTATTTGTCAAAGCATTGAGCTGAAAGAGAAAGAACATGTATTTGCACACTACTTGAAAAATAAAAGAGATGCCTGACGTGGCCAATCAGGTCTGGTGCGTCATTTCGTCATTTGATTTCACTTGATTGATTACTAAGAGGGCTGAAACTAACGGATTTGCTCTCTCAAACGTTGAAGTCGTTATTTTCATTTCCAATCTGCTCCACCATGAAAATATCATTGATTAAATGGTTCTGTGGATGATTCCGATGTGCATCGTCTGAAGTTCAGAGGAGGCAGGCCTTCGTGAGGCTCTGTGTTTGGTCGTTGTTATTTTGCTTTAACTGCTTTTCTCACAGCTTTCCTTCGTACAGTAAAATCCACGGACTGCATATGGCCAGTGTGAGCAAACCACTATTAAAGCAATATAAAAGTAGATTTGTGCAGCAAACTGTTATTGGTGTTGAACTGTAATTATGTAAGTTTTAAGAGACACCACAGTACACAGATTTGGATGTGTGACGATCTCTAATGCTGGTAATTAATCAGACCAATGTTAATAATTGATTAATTTAAATCATTCAACAAGTCAAACAAGCTGATGTGGTTTCTTTGCTTCTAGTCGGTGAAGATTTGTTCATTTCTGTGCGAACTGAATCAAATTTGAACTCCTTTCAGAACAAACTAAGCAATGTGGCCGAGTGGAAGAAGACTAAACACTCAGAGTAATTAATCTATAATGGCTGAATACTGCAACTTAATGGCTTTAAAGTATAATGGGCATCTTACCATTGTTTCCCCTTAGAAAAGCATCCCCGTACTTGTTCTTGAGCTGTCCGTTGACATACTCCTCTGTCTGTTCTATGGCGATGTTCATGTATCCATCCAGGCAAGCCAGCACACCTGCGCCCACACATCCACATTTTGCAAGTTTAGTTGCTTTCACAGCATATAGATGGCCCCAAAACAATGTTAACACGTCAGCCAGCTGCTCGGTTACGTTACCTCTGTAATCGACCCCGGAGTTCAGTTTGACGACCACCGGTCTCCCAATGATCTGCTTCAGGAAGTCACTGGGGGTTTGTTTTCTGAGACTCATCCTGTCTGCGCTCTGAAAGGGGACCGAGACACAGCACTCGTTACCAGCTAGCTACATTAGCTCATTCACAAGCAAGTATTTACACGTTTCTCTCAACTACGACCTGTCCGTAGTAATGCAATGAGGTTGAACCTGCAAACGTTACAATGACGTTCATAGGCTGTCGGATGCTAATTAGCATAGCCAGCTAACTGCCGTTACAGCCATGACTTGTGTTTGTTCTGAACACGTGAGGCTCAATGGCCGCATTATATACGTTTAGCGGAAACGAGCAGAGCTGCATTTCACCCAGCTTAGATTCGTTTCGTTTTTCCAACTATTAATATTACACGTAAGGTAACATTTCACCTACCGTACGTTCGGCTCAACAACTCGATTTAGCGTGGACACACCGACCAATCGGAAGCCTCGGTGACCCTCAGCTGTACGGCGTCACAGCAGGGACAAACATCTTACTCGTGCGTTTTGTGTTATAATGACAAAAAAAGATTCAAACGCGCTTAAAACTTCTGAAACAGTATTCAATGTCTATCTTTGTTTAATTTTGAATAATAAAAAGAATAGTTACATTTTTAATTTATATTTGAACTGATTAATAACAGTAAACTTACACAAAAGCTCTTTTAAAATCCATCAATTACTGGAAATTTAATGAATCAGCCTGTGAATATGTATCTTATCATCATAAAACAATAGTTTGTGAAGAAAGGGCGGCCAGTGGATACACCAGACTTCAAGAGTGAATCAGTTGTTGAAACATAGGGTAGATGGAATATATGGTATGAATAGATTTGACCACATTCATCACATAGCCCAACATTCAGTATGGTGAACCACAATGTTTCTTCATTAGAATACAAAATAAAAATGTGAACATGGTAAATTTTACAACATATTTAACATTACAAACTCTGACAGGCTCAGTGAAAATTGGCTGTCACTGGTTACCAAATTTAAAAGGCTGTGATTTGATCTACTGAGAAGGAAGAGGAGAAATAGCTGGATTTGTACAATGTGAGCTGAACCCACAAAAAAGTATCAATTAAGGAGTAAAATTTTGATACTTCTATCAAAGTGGAGTAAATTATAAATCTAAGGACTTGAAATGCCCTAAATTTCATCTCGCTGACAAAATATATCCTGACACAAAGAGGAAGTTATGTTGTAATGTCCTGAAATACACCCAAAATAATAGGCCCAACTTTAATTGACAGAGACCTATTAATTCTCATTTGTAAGATTAGGTGTAGTTCCCTTTACATAAATCACAATTATGTTAGTATAGCAGAAATATAGTGACCGTGTCCCAACATTGGAATTTTTTCTTTATAATGGTACCATAATAATGTGTGATATTTCTAAAAGACCTTCTGCATCCACGTGTGTGGCCTCCTCTTCAACGTGTATTACAGGTTTAATGTGAGCCTTTTATTAAAAGGGTAATAACAGTTAACCAGCCCTGTATCTGTTCTATTATAATCCACAATCATCAGATAAAACCTTGGTTTCTGGCAACATGAGCAAACCACTGCACAGTTCAGGAGAGACACAAAAAATGGTGTGGGGGGTTGGCGTAGGGGGGGTGAAGTGGTGAGCTGTAAGATAGAAGAGGACAGAGGGAGAGCGAGAGAGAGAGAGAGATCCTGAGAGGTGGAATCATAAAGTACTTCTTGTGTGTCTAGACAGGTTGCTTGTTAGCAGGGCATGGCTAGCCCTGTGGAGGCTAGAGGTTAATTTGGTATCTGCTGCTGTGTTAAACTAAGGTCAGTACTACAAGTCCTTAAGTCATAAACAAGAGTGGTTAAGAGCCATGTATACACCTAGGCACCAGTTAATGAATATTCAATGAAGATTTTTTTCACCTTGTCCCCTGTTCTCTTTGTCATTGCTTGCTTTGAAGGAAATTTTGGAAAGAAAAAATAAATACCGTTTATCTTTACGGCCTTCAAAGGATGACCTCGGAACACTCAAATTCACTTGTCTTTTGCAATCATAACACATGGCTGAGGATGTTCTGTGAAATGATATTTTCTTTTGCAGTTGTCTTCCTGTATGCCGGAATTCTTGGATAGTGTAATAAAACCACAGTTGTAATAATAACATTGTATATTCTTTTAAGGTCACAAAGTTTGTGGTTGAAATATAACGTAAACCTACGATCAAGACTATTTCCTTACTGGCATTTAATACAGATGTTTTAGTATTCTGCTGAAAATGTGAATGAGGAGGATAGAGCTCTCACAGATGGAGCATTTCATCCAGTGTAACATTTTTAGAATGAAAATAAAAGGAAGGTGTCAAACAGTCATTTTTTTAAACATATTTTCCATACAACCACTTCAACCAGTACTTTCAGTAACAGTTTAGCATCTATTTAAATCTGTGTTATACTTATTTAACAGAATCGTTGTTATACTGATCAAACAGGTCATTGAAGATGTTTTTTTTCTTGTCTTCTCAGAGAGATTCCGGCTTTGTTGCGTAGCCTTGTCAACCTTCAAGAGGCGTTGCATGTGATATTGCACTAAACAAATATTTATATATATATGACCTGACTACATTAACCATCAAATGCTCAAAAATATTCACCAAATTCATCTGCTCATGCACTCAAATAATCCTCTATGCACCCACTCCACTTGCTGCTCAACTTCTATCCTTAATTTTTCTCCTCCCGTGTTTTTGTAAATCCTTTTGTGTAGGAAACATTCCTTATTTACTTAATTTACTTTAGAGTTTAATGTAGAGCTGAATGAAATATAATTTTACTGGATAGGGCCATCGATTGTAAAGTATTTTGGTTAATAACTCTTGATGTATGAGATGTAGAATAATTGTTCCATATGAATTACAAGGTATAAACCAAATCAGTCAGGGGGCGTCCCCGTGGCTCACCTGGTAGAGCACATGCCACGTGGCACAGGTTTGATTCCAATCTGTGCCATTTGCTGCGTATCCCTGTCTCTGCCCTGTCCTTCCTGTCTATCTCCCTATTGTGCATATCACAATAAAGCAGAAATACCAAAGACACCCGACCATCTAATCCAAATCATCGCCTTTGGTACCTATCATATGTGGATGAATCCAAATAAATGATTAATTTTTGGCGGGACGTGGGTTCTTATCTGTAACTGTTTTTTGTGTTGCATGTTTGACAGAGCACCACGACACAAAGTTGAACACAACGTGCAGTCACAACAAAATTTTGATGACACATGCACATATCAAAGAGAAGAGAAAGGGAAAGAGAAACAAAATCTCTGGAGAATAACAGAATGGTTTTTTTTTCAGGAAACATGCTCTGACCATCCAGTGTAAGAGTGGTTCACTAGAATGGACAAGAGCAGTGCTGTCAATTGACAGACAAATCCTTTCTCCATCTGAAGACCTAGTAACCCCTGGGGGTGGGACAGTGAAATAGAAAGATTATGGTGGCAAGAGATGCTATTGTTGTGGGAAATTGGGATTGAATCAAAACAGGGAGGGGATCATTGTGAGTGGGAATGAGAAGAGGGGGTCTGTCCTCTTGTATCCGAAAGCAATATGCAGGATGGTGTTAGAAGAAGGGCCTGAAGTGCTAGACGAGAAGAACCTCTCCCCAAAAGTTCTGCTCCATCAGGACCAGAAGCAAAATAAATCAGAACAGCATCCTCCCTGGGGCACCGCTCTCCTCAACAACCCATCCTAGCTCTCACCTCATCCCCTCAACGCCCACCACGCCGTATATACACTGTACGCTCCATATTGTATATTATACAGTAAATTGCATATCATATAACCATTAAACATTAACTCGTAGCTTTTAACCTTTTTAATTCTTTCTGCATTTGGCGAATAAATTTACTCTGATTCCGATTCTGAAAGCTCGACTGCCATGACCCTTGAGAAGCCAGATTTTTTTCTCGAGGTCAAGCTTGATATGGAGAAGATAATGGAAAGCTTGGGGGAGATTTCAAATAAAAAAAACAGATTGGTAGACAGAGTGTCTCTCTTCCTGCTTTCATGTAATCCCCAACTGTATGGAGGTAATAGCTTGGAAGTGATTGGAAACATTTCTTCCATCACAAAGGGGCCGGGAAACCTCAGCTGCATGGCTTTATGGTTGGATTTGTTGACTTTGCAGGACAGAGGGATCCAATGAGGGAGGCAGTGGTCCATTTTTTAAAGCTCTCATAACTTGGTTCATGCCTGGCCTCTACTCATTTAGTAAAACAGGTGGTCAGACCCTTACCCTCACTACAACTGTTGTGAATCCTGTTCGTAACAGGTATCTAGCAAAATAAGCAGAGTGTATTAGCTGTGGTGGATTGCCTATGAGGTGCAACATTGTCTCTGTATCTCTGAGGATTTGCTCCTTATTATTTCTGTGGCAATGACACATGCCTCAACTTCCACTTAATGACTCAGCTGTGAGCACTGAGAATTGACAGCGGTTGGTTAGCCGGGGGCCCCTCGGTGAGAGAAGGAGGTGGCGTGAGGCAGACAAGGTGGGATGTAATCACTTCCTGTAATTTGGAGGAAATCCACTGAGCTACTCACTGTTGAGATGAAAGGTAGACTCTTGTTCGCCCCTCTCTGCAGCCACCAAGCAACACTGCTTGCAAAGGCCTGAAAAGAGAGGCTCAGAGAGCCAATTCTGCTTGTTTGGTGTCCCTCAGGGGTTAGTCCTGGGACCATCTCAAATCAGCTACAGCCCTTAAGGCATATTCCATCCCCAAGGAGTGACACTTCAGACAGACAGCCAGACTGCCCATCCTCTGCTGCTTGGCCCAAGCACAGCAAGCCAGAATACAACTCTCCAGAGATCCTGTTCTGGGGAAGAGAGCTCAGTGGAGCTTATGCTGAAGGGTCTGCTTATATCTGCCTTTCTGTCAGCCTCCCATGTTGCCTTATCTGCTCCCACTCCACTTTAATATCTCAATCTGAGGCAACCACTGCAAGGAGGGAATGTGGTAAATCTCCACAACCAGCATTTTTATTTGTTGCAGGGAAAGACAAAATGCCAGGTAGATATTATACTATGTTGATAATTCAGTATTTTCACCAGTATGGTGTGGTTGTATGGAAAGCGTCCCGTGCGCAATACCAGTGATTTTAGCTGTAACTGATAATTAAATTTTGGTAACCTCAACACACTGTGTTGGCCAGACTGTAAATGGCAGTCAATTTCACAAGACATTTGGCTCATCCCATGAACAGATCGCCCAGTTTGATCATTTCATCACATGACACTATCCTACCAACTTGTCAAAGAGAAAACTGGAGTGGTTTTGTTTGATAGATGGTGAATGGTGCTTATACAGGGAGCCACTCCATTCCACCCATAAATATGCATCGTGACATTTGGAACAAAGCCGCTCATCCTCTCTTTCCTGATGAGCTGTGCCTGCATACTATAACATATTGCCATACTGTCACACCTTGTGTTTCATAGCCAATCTCTCTGTTCATCAACTTGGCAGATAACCTCTAGATGCTGACAGATAATATAGGGGGTGACATTAGGGTTCTATGCATGCATGAGAGGAGGAGAGGAGAATTTCCAACAAAGCTGCTTATAATACAAATGAATAATTAACCGTTATCATTTTATTATGTAGGATATGAATATTTAGGGTTACGATTTAAGTGTGTCTATTTGACTGATGGAGATGGCAATAAGCAGCAGATTTCTGCGATGATCATCGGAGGGTCCAAAGTGAAGACACGTACACACACTCTTACAACAGAATGCTCCCAGTTCTCGCTGTAGCATTTAGAACATAGCTGGCCTCTTTCTCCAAACACCTCATTGCTTTAGAAAGGAATAAATATCCAAGACAGCCAAGAGCAGTTCCTTTCAAATCCCACACACACACCTCTCTCTCTTTCTCGCTCTCTCTCGCTCTCTCTCCCCCCATCATTTGACCAGCAGTGCTTCCTGCCACTGAGGACCTGTGACTCAACAGCTAGTATACAGCAACATTCACTTGCCCACCCTCTTGAATATTCATAGAAATATTGAAGCTCAAACTGCGCCGCTTTCTATCCATCTACACTTATTTAATAAAAATAGGGGGTGTGTGTTGGGGGTACAAACAGGTACGTAGATATGTACAGTTCATATCTAAACAGGTGCTGCAGGAGAGGGGGCGTGGAGGGGTTGTTTTACACTAATTTCTTTATCCCTTTCGCAGGAGTGCCATGTTACAAGAGAATTCCTGAGGCGAGCCAATGGCCCGATAAATCTGCCGGAGCCTCTCTCTCAATTTGTCTCCATGGAATGTCAGCTGGCAAGCGCCCAGACACTGAGAACCTCTTTTCACAATGCGCCAATCTAACAGACGAGATCCCATGTTGGAGCTACAGTACAAGGACTGGCATGGATAAATTGCCACGTGCCTTATCTAGGTCTCTTTATGTCTAACTGTCTGAGGTCTTGCTCCTCACACAGCCTGCAGTGGCAACTTCCTCCGAGCGCCGGTGGTTAACCTGGACGGCCACACAGGTGACATTGACAAAATGCAGGTGTCACCAAAGAGAAACCTGCGATATGATACAGACTGTGCATCAACTTGTATTACTCCACATGACCCACAGTGTGAACAGAAATGGCCCTATTTGGTGTTGTTCATCAGTATGGTGTAGTCTCCCACATAGACCGGTCCAGGTGGTGGAATGGCAGAGTGGGAGAACAGACCATGTTTGTGTGAAGATGCAACAACTATCTCTTTTTTTCTTTTCTTTCCTCTCAACCCCCCGTGCTCTCTATCTCTCTTTAAACAGACTGCTGTACCACTCTTTGTACTCTATTTAAAGGTTGTAGGTTAGCAAACAACAAGATGCCTCCCCACCTGTACATTCAAATGAGTCATAAGTCAGTTATGAATCCATCTATTTGTCTATCTTCAGTATTTGTTGCAAACTTACACAGAATTTAAATAATTACTTTTCTTAACATGTTCACTATCTTATTGGCATATTATATACATAATCTGTTTATGTATACAGTATATATATTTTAAATATATATGTGTATATGCATATGCAATAATGACTCACAAAAATGCAGACAGATGCACGTGCATCATGCTCCAGTTACACTGCAGAACAATCAGATGATCTGCTTTATCTGTTGAATGACAATGATGGTAATCAGAGCATTAAAAGCATATTACCTGGTAAAACAGATGCTATCAAAATTATACGTGACTGATTAGAAAAATACACAGACATTCACATTTATGCCACCATATCCACAAGAACTCTAGAATTTCAATGTATTTAAAGGGGCTTGTGATACTGCATGACAGTTGGCATGACTGCAAAAATGGCATGTGCCAAGTAAAGCTGCCAGCGCTCAGCATGGCTGGTTTTAATATTTTAATTTGTTTCATTACAACAGTGTGCACCAGATAGCCTCTCTGACGTCCAGGCAATTGTCGGCAAATGAACAAGATTACATGACAAGTCCTGAATGACAGAACTACCCACTGCTGCCTTCCCCAGCCACTTATCTGATGGTAGCCTAGCAACAGATCCCTGACCTGGCTTTGACCTCCACCCGATAAGGTCAACACCTGAAGGCTCTCCCATTGGAGGGCTGGCTGAGAGAGAGGTGGAGCCTGGGGATGTAGGGAGACAAAAGACTCACAGAGCAAGGGCAGCCTCCTCTCCATACAGTGAGCATGCTCCCTGCTGACAAAATTTGTTCATACAAAAGCATGCCAGTCTTTCATTACCAGGAGTTGTTATACCTGTGTGAGCATGTGTTTGAGCGAGCGCCTGTGTGCATTTGGACACACTGTGCGTGGCAGAGGCAGGCCAACCATAAAAGACTGACTAGAAAATTAGAGCACTTGCTTTTACATTATCCCCCTCAGCGAATTCAGACCGCGGTGCCTTATTTTACTCGGGGTCAAATCCATTTTCCCCAATGTATCGATGAGAGAAAGGAACACCAGATGTGACATAAAAAAACCTATTGTGATGACAAATAGAAGAGCCACCTTATGAGGATGCTGAAAGTGAAATTAACCAACCACAGTCACCTTCTCTGATAGACAAGCGTGCTTCCTCCATATCATTTGCACACACACACACACACACACCGAAACCTCACTTGCTTAAACAGTACTGATATGGAAGTTAATCCAAATTGTGATAGTAGCAATATCCTATTAGACCATGGCAATAAAATCAAGCTGAGTCTAGTAACACATTATAGATATCAGAACATGTTCAGCACACTCCATTACAGAATGAACTGACATTAATCACGGGGGTTCCCCTAATGTACACGCAGAGGCGTAAAACACACAAGCAAACAACACAGACATGCAGACCCCAGACGTACAGCGGTGGCTCACAGGAACATGTAACTACTCTTGCAGTTCATATTATTTTAAATGGAGTAAAGCATTTATCGCTTCTCTTTTGCAAAGTAAATTCAGTAATACTCTAAATGTGAAAAAAAAAACATATTCGTGCTGCCAAGGTCAGAGAAGAAGACAAATGAATAGATGTTCATAACACTTGTAGAGATGATTTTTGCTCCCTCTGCTTCTGGAATGAAAAAGTAAGGTAGAGACAGGTGGCAGACAGTGTTGCAGGCGCAGTGCTTTGTAACCCCGTGCGAAAAAGACTGTAAAAACGAATGAAAATCTAGATTCTATTCAAACGGGGACGAGCCATTAATTAGCTCACACACGCCTTTCTTTTACAGGTTCAGTTTGCAATTAATCGGTGCTTCATGGTCAGTCAGATGGCGCCACTGCAAGGATGCTCATTCAGCTCGACAGACATGGCAAACTAAAATAACTCTCACCCCAAAGTTAAGGACCTTTGCTGCTCTTCAAGGCCTTGCGAGAGACCTCTGGCCCAGTTCACCAGGAGCAACCTAGGCTCCTCCCCTGCAAATGTATGTGTGTGTTGGTGTGTGTGTGTGTGTGTGTGTGTGTATGTGTACACTGTCTCCTTATTGCAGAGAGAACATTGAAGGTCAAAGGGCAGGAAGTTGGCCACCTGCCTCTGTCACACTAGCAACAGCAACAGAGAGAGGAAGAGGGAGCAAACAGGAGAGAAAGACGTGCCAGACAGACAGAGCAAAAACATGTAACTGTGGGCAAGCGCACTTTAATTGAGTTAGTAAGTTGGGCCCTCAGCATAAACACCCACATATTATCAAAATAATGTTACTGAAGCAACAGGGATCCCTCCGTTGGCATTGGATAGAGGCGACAACCCCTCACACTCCCTTCATAATCGTGCCAACCGAGGACGAGAGCGAAGAAGGCCAGAGGGCAAAAAGAGAGTGAACCACCTGCTTCTGTCACACTGTCAGGATGAAGGCGAACGAGTGCAAATAGGGTGAAGTGTGTGCGTATGTGTAGGGGAATAGGGTGGGGACATTGTGTAGGAGGAGGACAGGTGGCACGCTGGACAGCACGGGCACAAGCCACCACAGGATTTATCACTCGGCGAAAGTCACGGCTGGGCAGGGGACAGATGTTTCTGTTTACTCCAGGGCAACATCTGACTGGCTGAGCCTAACGCTAG
>OMNV01008280.1:49728-75408 GCA_900303265.1 Brotula barbata | reverse complement strand
AATATCCCCGCCGTTTCATCACATCACCTCCTTTCTTCTTCTGAGACATTTTCTGTTACAGCTTGGGGGCACCTTGTCCGTAAGCTGCTCGCGGGGCCGAGCTCCTCTAATGTGTGCGTGCGTACAGGCGCGCGCGCGTGTGTGTGTGTGTGTGTGTGTGTGTGTGCGTGTGCGAGAGAGAGAGCGTGTGAAAGACTGTGTGTGTGTGTATGAGTGTGAGAGAGCGAGCGAGCGCGCGCGCGCGCGCGCGCGGGTGCCTGCTCTGCTGTTGCTGCCCTTTGATCCCTGCATTAGTGTTAGTTAGGGGCTCGGAGACACACTTGCACCGAGAGCAGCCATAGCCAAGACACGGCAACAACAACAGCGGCACCTCCTCCGCCTGTGCTCCCATTCCCCAACAATACACTTTAAACCGAGCAAAGCCAGGTGCACGACCAAGTCCCTGCCATCACTGGCGCCTCAGTCTCAATGGGAAAAAACCTTTTTTCCTCATATCCCTAAACAAGGACGAGAATGTGATTAAAAACGGGGGAAAATGCCAAGGAGGAAGCAGGAGCAACCCAAGCGCCTGCCTTCACGTAAGTCGCTGACTCGTTTTGTGCAATTTTAACGGCTCTCTGTGTGTTTTGCGCAGTAGTTTAGGGTTAAAGAGGTGAAACAGACAAAAGACTCGGCGTAGGTTATTTCTCCCTTTTTAGGTCCGGCCGAGGCAGCCATGTTGTTGGCGATGGGTAACGTTAGCTAACCAGTGAGTGGATAAATGATACGTGGCTTTATTAAGAGTATAATCGATAAAGGTCCGGTTCCGTTAAAGGTTGCGGCCAGTTGGTATTTGTATCGGCTGTGTGTGAGGAATTACGGCCGAGCGTTTTAGCTTATGTGTTCGCCCCAGCTTGGTCGCTTCTTCGGGTGGAAAGGGGAGGATCTGGGAGTCTGGCCGCAATAAAATGAAGGGTCAGTCGGATCAGACAAGCCAGAGTCTGGCTACCCATACCCCAGTCTTTCTAGTTAGCAATAGCGCTATCTAGCAACGCTCGGTAAACTTCATTTCCCCGGCAATAGACGTCTAACTTTCGCCTCGCAGTTTTGCAGCTCCAAATCGCCTAACTGTATTTGTTCGCGCTTGTTTGTCGTCGACTTTAAAAAGTGTGGAGGGATTTTCCCCCCTCAAGCTAAGGTATTTTTTCTACCCCTCCCAGTCTGCATGCAGGCTATGTCAGAGCCATGGTCGGTCACCTGAAGTTCAGGGTTTTTCCCCCCTTCCCTTCGCAGCCATTCATTGCAGACAGACTACGATCAATAACGCGGTTAGAAAAGGAATAATACAGTTGTACCTTTACATCATCTTCTAAATGAACGCCACGCCACACAAGCCACAGATTATAATCCCGCTATATCTGATTTTGGAGGGAGGTCGTATTACTTTAGGACGTTTGACCCTGCGTAGTTTAGATGATCGTATTGTGCTTTTAACAGTCCAGATAATGAAAAGCTGCAATTACACACTCCGGTCACTAGAGGATTTCTTAGATGGATGTGGGCAATGACAGAGATTATTAAAGGAATTATCCAAGTGTGGCATTTTTGCCGTTGAATGTTTCTGCTCAATACATGCATAAGCAAACAGCTCAATGAGTCATATTGATATGCAAATGTCATGAATAATTGAGTGATTAATTTTTAAATCAACAACGACTATCTTATGACACTATCTTCTTCATTTCTTAAATGTCAGACCATGCCAGCTGTTCAGCATAACCAGTCATGATCAAAACAGACTATCAGTGGTCTCCTTTATCCGTGTGTATATACATATATATTTACTTCAATGCAAACGTGTTGGTTGAGGACTTTTAACATTTTTTGCAAATTCGTGACTGATTAAAGTGGGAATTGAACATAAAGAGTGTAATGCCTAAAGCTTTACAGCGTGCACAGAATGCTGTTTTTGTAAATATTCATTGATCAGGTGTTTGACCCAAGGTTGAACTTGGGGAAATTGCAGTGGTTAGCTGGGAGGCACAGAGGTGGAGTCTATGTGACAGTGGGTGCAGTAGGGCACTCTGCATGTGTCAGAGAGAGAGAGAGAGAGAGTCAGTCCTCAGTGAAGCTGTGGCTGGAATATGTAAGCTGCTAGGTTGGACTGCGCAGAGTCGGGTCATGATCTAACCCATTGTAGCCCAGACATGCTTTAGGGCTCTTGTAAATGTTTATCAAGAGATGTGTTTAATTGAGTGTATCATGAAGTAATGAGATGCTTGCAGTGTGAAGTTATTTTCGTAGCTGAAAAATCATGTATTTTTCCTGAATTTTCCATTCCACGCAGAGCTATATATCTGCTCAGCTTGGTGTTTCTGTGGTGAAATTGATTGAAATTGAGGTTTGCTCGGTTGTATGTTAGCCTAAAAACAGCATGAGACACGGATCATTGTGACAATTGTCGTCTAAGTAAGAATAAGTGTATAGAATTGATTAGTTTGAAAGAGTCGTGTGTGATTTTAATCTATGGCGTGTGTGTATGTGCATGTACATGTACAAAACATGTCAACCTAATGGATGCTGAAGCTGAATGTCTAAAACTGACATCTATGTAAGATAAGCACTGCTTTACAATGATTTAATATTTAAGAAACTTCATTAGTTGTAACTATAAATGAATGAAACTGATTGAGGCTTTTATTTTTCAATACATGTGAAATGTTTGGACAGAACAAATTTAAGATGTGCCAGCGAAGCGATGTGCATGAAGTTGTCTTTGATGAAGCTCCACTCACTGATTTTGGACAACTTGAGTTTTTTCACATAATCCTGAAGTGAAATGTGTATTTGGCGTAGCATCAATAAATGGGGTGCCTCAGTAAAACACAAAGCCTGATGTTTTCAATCTTTTGTGCATGAGTACCAAAGTTAGCCGATGACAGGTTTTCAATTAAGATGGTCTCTTACGTGCTTGCAGAGAAAGACACACTTCACCCACGTATCTGTTCCCCTGTGTAGGCACTGCACTGAACTGCTATTGTGCCTCTGTTCTCGGGTTTAAACGAAAGCTTTCTCTGATTTAGAAGTTGTTTCCCTCCTCAGTCAACAAACTGTCACTGAAAAGTATGAATTTGTCAGAAGCTTTTTGCGCTTTGTTTTGGATCTTCCCACTCAAGAATGGAAGTGTCACCTCGCGCCATTCGCTGTCAGTCTGTGTGTTTTCATTATTCAGCCAACAGCACCCTGGTGGTGTGCCAGCCAACAAGCACAATATCAAGCCTCAGATCTCTTCATCTGTGGGGCAAGCTAATACACTGGCTTTAATGCTAGAGGTGCTTTATCTTAGCACAGTCCCAGATATATGGGCTGTGTAGCTTAGTGTTAACTGTCCTATTGTCTGTGGCACAGCCTGTGGGAGGAGACCGCTCTGGAGTGTGTGTGCATGCACATGTGAATGGGAACAACGTGTATGTGTGTGTATGTCTTTGGGTACATAAGCCGGCTATGGAGGTCACAGTACAGTATGGCGCCTTCACTCTGACAAGTAAACATGACCTTTGGCGCCACAATGAAAACTGTCATTCTTTATGACCTTGGTGTGTGTTATTGTTTGTGTAATTTTGTTGCCTTATTACTTGCTCTTAAAAGTTAGGGGTGGGTAAATTGCTCACAGGATCTTTGTACGATTTTTGTGCGAGTAAATGTCCGCCTTAGGACTTGCTTCTCTGGTCTACCGGTTGCTTGATAGTTACATAATATACCTTTATAATCAGGCATGGTGTTTTGCCAGTAGATGAGATAACTGCTATGGCGTTTCTTAACCATTCATTTCATAACCATTCATACTCTGAATCTTAAAGTGAGCTGGTGATGCTAAAGGTACAGACAAAGAGACCCAATAAAGAGCATGTCTTTAAAGTGTATTTGGAGGCAGGCTTGTCCTCTGTTCCCTCCTCCACTGATTATCTACATCTGAAATGGAGGGATTTTTATTCTGCTCCCTCTCACCATCCAATCGCTGACTGACTGGGTGGCTCTCTACCTTACTGTAATGGCGGGTCACTGGCTCTCTTCCACTTGCTATGATTATAATGACCTTGGAGGGACTGGGGCCTGAAAACATTGGATTAAGGGGAAAGGAAAATGAGAGGAGGTTTCCATTTCGCTCTTGGCATAAAATTTGTGGGGAATTTCTGCCAAGAATCCCCCACCCTACTACCACCGTGTCCCCTTTAAGTTGATGGGGTTTGGGTGCTTTGGCAGTGTCGACTGATTGGAGCTCAAGCGAATAATGATACACAGGCTTTAACTTTAGAAATGAATTAAAGGTCAGCAAAAAGGTGGTGGATGCCTCACTCACCGTCATGGAGAGCACAGAATTCCACTTTATTAATATTCATTGCCTAAACAAGATTCAGCCAGTCTGTCTATTTCTTTTTGTATTTTAATTGATTGTAACTGGACGCTGTGGGATTGAAGTTGAAGCTGAAAGTGCTTTAGTTTGGTAAGATCTAATGGGTCTAGTTTCCAGTAAGCGTTCAAATCTCAGGGCTTGGATCATTTCTTGTGTACAAATATTAACCTTATTTACTACCTAAGACAATAGAGAAGGCACAAATACAGGTCTCTTGTACAGAGTTTGCACAACTCAACAATAAATGGTGTTTTCTCGGGAATGAAGACTGTTAGTGAGAGTTGCCAAAATATATCCACACTAACTTTATAATTGTGCATTTGGATCGTTTGAGTTTGTGTGATCTTTTTCTTCACCAGCTGTTGTGTACGTGGTGTTTCCATTGAACTACCCCCAACATCAACAGGACAATGCGTGGGTAATGCATGCAAGTTGCAAACGGAATGACAATGGGAGTCCAGTGGTTGTTGATTTCAATGAAAATCGCTTATGTTTTCTTTTCTTTTCTTTTGCTACCTTACACTTATTCAAGTGAGGTTTCATACTTGGAACCTGCTTAGTTCAAACATGAATGAGCAGCTGGAGTAACTGGGGTCAAGTGTTTTGTTCAACAACGCATTGGCAGTAGATGTTGAAGGAGACGGACACATTGCTTATTCGCTCTCCTTTTCCAGGTTTCCAGTCTATCCGGGGATTCAAATCAGAGACTTTCCGATGACATGGCTGTGCTACCTGCCTATAGATTAGCACAGGGAATGTGATGATGATCTAGGAAATTACACACCCTGACACACTTTAAATCTCACAATTATCATAGCCTCTGTTTATTTAACAGCCTTCCCTGGGACATGTGCCTGAATGAATGAGCCCTCTGAATTTCTATAGTCTCCACTTAAAAAACAACAATACTATGTGCTACATTTAACAGTTATGGTGCCAAGTCCAATAACAAGCTATTTAAGAAACCCGTTACACTGACATGAACCGGTGTCCATCCAGTTTGTGCTGCCACTACAATTTAGACTAAATCATTTTCCTCCTAATAATTAAGGCCTAATAATTTGATGTGGCAACAACAGTTGTCTTAGTACCTCCATTACAGTACCTGCCTGTCTGCCTGGACTCAATCAGAACCCCTCTGTGTGGAATGGAAGTGCCTTAGCCTTGGTAACGATTTTTCCCATGTTGACAAGTCACAACATGGAGATCTACAGCTCGGAGAGCAACCCTTTGGCTACGCAGAGCCCTGCTTGCACTGAGTAATAGCAATCTCACAGGAGTAGCAGGCTTTCAGCTGGCAGCAGTTCATACGGAACAGCTCGCCGGTGCAGCTGGGAAAGACAGAGCAGAGCAGAGTGGAGAGGGAGAGAGGAGCTGGTTGTGGTAGCAGTGGAGATGGAGGGAGGGAGGAAGTGGAGAGGAAGAGCTGTTAAGAGCTTTGGGCGGTTTCTCTGTTGTTGTACCACACAAGTGCATCCAGGCCCTGCAGGACAAGCCTTTAACAGGCATGAGGGATGGAGAGCGTGAGGGAGGAGGAGGAGGAGGAGGAGGAGGAGGAGGATGCGGCAGCAGTGGAGGAGGTGGTGGTCTGGAGAGCTGAAGCTGGCCAGTCGTGCCAGACGCTCACTCTAAACAGGGATGTGATTTATTGTTAGAGTTTGTCTTGCGTTTTCACTCCTAAAAAGAAAGAACAATTACACTGTAGAGAAAAACTTCCTCAATTGTCTTAGTAGAGAGATGATTGCCTGAGGGTTGTGAAAAAACTGTTGCATGTGAAATATTATTATATTTTGTTTTTTGCTCTAGGTGGCATCCCAGTTTATTTTTTATTCTACACTGTCTTTAAGGTTTCATTGTTTGGACTCTGCTGCTCTCATTGCTTATTTGTCTAAAACAAGCACTTTCCATAGCGCTGCTTTTTCAAACAAGCTCTAAGTCCGTATCGTAGCTTACCACTGTATGTATATTTTGCTAGAGGGTTTAAAATTGCTTCTGGCCAACACATTGATCTTTGTCGCCCTCACTGAATGCACTCTGCATGGCGTGGTGCTATGAGATGACCTCACTTCCTGTGTGGGTAGAAAAGGGCAGGAGGCCTCTTGCACGTACACACACACACACGCACATTATCACACACTCTCTCGTAAGCACAGCCTGGCTCTAGTTAGCCTTTAGTGCTCTAGCCAGGCAAAACCCTCACTTCTGTTGTGGAAGTGTTTTCACATTGCACATTAAGGCAGTCAAAAGCAAGGCATAGGCTAATGTCTTTAGCCGACTAACAGCTGTGTGTCTGCAGCTTTTAGGACATGATAGGAGCACTTTTATGGAGAGATTAAAAGTACAGAGAAGACGGGGGTGTTACAGACATAGGATAGTAGGACCATAAGGCAATGACGGCTCTCTAGGGAAACAATATATCACCTCTAAAAGGAGAGTGGAAGTCTTTGGCCGGGGGACAAATGTAGAGAAGTTAAAATCATTGATCTGACGTACTGTAGGGTTATTTACGGTGCTGAAAATGCAGGTGGGCCTCAGATTCAACATTGTAAATGGCAGAAAACGCTGCTGCATTATGTAGGCCTAGTGTCTCACAATGGATTAAAAGAAAAATGGATCCCGTGTCTTTGTTTCATTGTTTAACAATAGTCTTTGGCCACTTGATTTTGCTGCCTTTAATCTAATGAGATTATCTATTCACAACACATTTCATTCTTGGTGAGGAACCTTGTATCTTTATATGCTTGTTAGACCTTCCAAGTTCCAAGTATGAATGAATGTAGTTGACCAAGTGTTCTAAAAAAATCTAAATAGAAAACGCTAATTAGCCATGATTGCCCCTGTGTTCCCACTCCCCACGAGTGTTTTGAATGAGGGCCATGTTGCTTCAGATTGCCATGTCATTAATCCCTCGTACTCTATAGGGGAGTGGTCAGTGGCAGATGTATTTGCAGTTCTTCCAGAAGGTTTTCTAGATTAGCACAAATCCTCACAGAAAAACCTAATTTGGCACGCATGGCCAGGCTTTGTGCTCATAGCTGACCAAAGACAGACATCCCTGCATCTACCCCATTCCCATGATTTGTTTTCACCCCACTTGATGGTTCTCAGAGCTTAGTCCCATGTCGATTTGGACATGGCAGTGTAATTGTTTGGAAACTCGGTCCTGGTCATTTGCATGTAGCAAGCAGCCATTTTTCCGGTTTCAGTGGTTTGACCTTGTTGTACCTGCCAGCCAGAAATGAGATCATCAGAAGAGTAGACGAGAAGCTGACATCTCTCCTCCATCTACCCGTGGCTTTAAGTGATGGTTGTCATAGCAATCATTATGCCACAGAACAGACTCAGTGGGTGAAGGATCGCTTTGAATGCGGCAGCCTCAGGTCACAACTTGATTATGACAGATCAGAGAGACCTATGAGGATTGGCTGCAGTACTCTGTCTGCACTAACAGCTGCATACATCACATGTCTGTTTCATATAGATTTCAGGTCAAGATTGAAATTACTGAGGTGATGTGTCTTTTTATTTTGTGAAGAAAGCATGGCAGGTATTGGTGTTACAGAGAGGGAAAGAGCAGCATGGGGTGAACAATGCCTCTCATTCGCATCAGCTGCCCTGGCCAGCATTTAACATGGAGATTGGAAACGGAATAAGCTCTCCCCCATTCTCCCTGGACCTGCATGTAAATGAGGTTAGCGGTTAGCATTTCCTGCTGTGCCACAGCAATTCTTCTCCCTCTCTTGCTCCTTCTTTCTCCCTTTTTTTTTTTAATGGCCTTAAAGTACTCCCCCTCCATTGGCCCAGGGACCGGGACCAATCCTGATTAGTGTCCCTGTCCTAACTGACAGGCTAATATCCAAGCAGGCACAGCCTTGGGCGCCTCTGCCAAACAGCCGTCAACCCAATACCACCATAAGAAAGGCATCTTTTTTCCCTCCCTCAATTCTTGAGATTCTCTTTTTTTGTGCCTACTCTTCTGCTCATCCTCTCCCGCTGTCCTTTCGGAGTGTCTTGGATAGACCATCATTCTTGCACACAGTCGCCTCACATATATGCACATATAGAATTACTTCTCTTTCTACCCCCACCTCCCGTTGGCCTTAGCTTTGTATGTCTGTGTAGACCGGCTGCTATAGAGTTGAGTGTCCCCTTGCCAGTAGGTTGATTTACAAACAATACATGGATGCTGTACACACTCCCCCCTTGCACCCTCCTACTCTCTCACTTTTCTCTTCCACAGACCCATACAATCACCTCTGTGAGCTGCTTCAGTATGCTAGAACTACATAGCAGGGTGATGGCCTGTTCTTTTAGCACTTGTTCTAAAGAATGTACCCTGTCTTCCTTAGAATGGTGGTGTGACATCCTTGTCTTGGTGAATGAGGTTATTTTGTTGAACAGAAAGGGGGAAAAATCATGGGCTCTGACTTGTATGTCAAGTGGGTTATGATTTATAGTTTTCAAGTCCATATGAAATCATAATCTAAGCTGGACTCATGACAACTTCATCTAATATAATCCAATAATTAGCGACTTATGTTAGTTGAACTGTTGGTGGTACAATTCATTAGTGAATGCTTGGCTGAATGGAGTATTTCAGCAGTAGAATGAATTAAGAAATATTGAAACAAACCTTTATACATGACACACTGGAAGCAAGCCGTATAACACTGACAAATTGTCTGGCTATGTCTATCAATAATGAAATGTAATGTTCCTGAATACAGTATATTATGCAATTTATATGAAGAACAGTAGAAATGACATTCTTTCATTTTCTAAGGTGATGTTTTCGAAGTGCAACACACTTGCGCAGTTACTATAGGGTACTGTGACCCCTTCAGCTGCTGGAAAGGTGACCATCATTCTCACCAAATTTGATCTGTGATGTAAGATGTTGAGACACATAACAAGCTGTTTCTGAATGAATGAAAGTTTCCTAAAACTGTTTTTGAGTTTATAGGGAACATTTCATTTTTGTTTAATGAACCCATTAACATTTTGAATCACCATTTACTATGGACCTATGTTCACAACAGATGAAGAACAACCAATGGTTGACATTGATGTCATTAGCGCCAGAAAACTGTTTGAACATGCTGGAAAAAAACTGGTAATAGAGGCTGAGCCTGAACAAAAATGTTTGGCTTTGACCTCTCGGTTTTAATGATACTTTTTTTGATTATTTATTTTAGCACCCATGCCATCTGAATGATGCGTCTCTGAATAATTTCCCATACCTTCTAAAGGGCACAATATGTTCGGGCCTTTCAGTTGAGCTTTGTCATTATCATAAACAGTTGCTATTTGAAATCATGGTAAAATAGCATCCCTTGTTAATCCTCACTGGCAGTTGTCATGTTGCACAAAGCAAGAACCAATCATAATCACTGCCGGGGACAGGCCATCTAAAACAGAGACTGTGCAGGGAAAAGGATGTCTGGTCACCTCAGTGTTTGTCCGTACAATTCTCTATCCTCATTACTTCCTTAATTCACCTTAACTACAACTCTATGCAAGCGTTAGAACAAGAACATTACAGTGAAAGTACGCTGAGCCAGTGAGCTTGGAGAGCGTGGTACCTCACCTGGTAGAGCGCACGCCACACAACGCAGCAGTGCAGGTCTGATCACGTCGTGGGCTCTTTGCTGCATGTCATTCCCTCTCTTTGCCCTGTCCTTCCTGTCAATCTCTCCACTGTACCTGTCATGATAAAGCAAAAATGTCAAAAAAATAATCGCTGAAAAAAGTATGTGTTGATTGTGCTTAGGCCTTGCCTAGCCTGCAGTAAACAGACAGGCAGTGCAGAAAGTGCAAATTCGTCACACTACATTGTGTAAGTGGTGAATACTACAAATACTGATACTACCTGTAAAACCAGTGTATTTGTGCATTACTGCCACCTACTGGACTGGTGAGTGAATCTGGAGTTGTCAGACGGACGGGTAACTCGGAAATCTACATTAATAATCAAACTATATCAATATCTAACTCAGAAAGATGAGTTTGATATTGCTCCAGTCCATATAGATCGACAAAAAAGTCAGTGGCTTTTGACTTTATGACAGATAAATCAGAGAGATTTTAGGTCATCCTGACCATGTTGAAGCTCAGAATCTGACTAGATAACCGCTTTAATCAATTAAATATATTAATACATGATAAAATTGCAGTCAAATGTAAATGTAATCAAACTTTTTCCAATGAGGATTGCAAAGTTTCCACCTCATTCAACCACCTGATTCAACTGAAAAAACAGATGCCCCCTCCTTTCCTGCAGCAATGATAAATCAGTTCTGCTGTGTCTTTCAATTAATTCCCTCCTCACACAGTTTTTTGATCATACATACAACACCAACGCCCCAAATATCTGTACATAATCCATTTATCTAAACATACGGTCTAGAGTGGTTATGCCTTTATTTAATTTGGCAGGTGTAAAAACTGCATTACGTAGAATCCCTATTTCATTCATTTGCATTAAAAAAACTGCTAATACAAATGCTCAGTAAATATGGCCCGTCATAAATTCACAGTTAATGGATTTGAATATGCTTTTAAATAAAGAAGCAATAATCAGGATGGATAAAATGGTACATGTTCAATAAATGAAGTTAAATTTAATTCTCACAAACCAACTGTTCCTGAGAGCCAGATAGCTTTTTATACATTTGAATGCAGGAATTAGAATTATGTTGTGAGAACAATGGTCCTTTTAACAGCAGACATTTTGATTGAACACAGGTGTAATCAGTGACATTAATAATGGCTACATTCCATTCAGATGTGCCAGCTTCATGGCCCTGGTTTCGTGCATACTGGTGCACCTAAATGGAACCAAACCACCATTAATATGATTAGTTACACTTGTGGTGTCCTGTTAGACGTCCTTACTTCTCTCAGAAACCTTGTTATCTCTGACATGAATGCATTGAGCTGTGTAAGAGGTCTTAGCTCACATTCCGTAGATGGAAACCACAGCACCTTGGCACCACGTGCCAAGCACTTCTGTTCATATACTTATACTAGAAATTATTATTAATTATTATTATTATTTAGACTTTCTGCTTTGTTATGACACACACTGTAGAGTGACAGACAGGAAGGATTGGACAGAGAGAGAAGATGACAAGCAGCAAAGGGCACAGGTCGGAATCAAGCATGTGCTGATGCTTTATGTGGTATGTGCTTTAACTCGTGAGCCACCGGGGCACACCAATGTCTTTTTTTTTGTCATTTATCAATTCATTTTCCCCGAGTTAAATAGTTCTAAGCCATGGAGGCTGTAGCTTATCCCAACATGCATTGCAAGTGGCATTAGCCTGTACAGTATATCAGGGCCACCAGAGACGCACAACTTCACTCACACGACAGGAAATTTCGATTTTATGATTCAACCAACAGGCATCCTCACTCAACAAAAATACACACAATCCATCTGAAAAGAACGAATAGCACTAAGCTGTTATTGGCCAACCCTGTTGGCAAACTGGCAAAGACACTAGTGTATCATGTCCCAGGAAGGTGTAGGCAAGAATTGCTTCAATGGGATGCTCTTTGGACTTGCAAAAAGCAAAACATTGTCTAGATTTGTGCATTTCATTTATTTGTTAAATTATTCATCATGTGTGGCTGCCATCAGCAGTCTTGATTACAGTTGGCTTTGTTTTAGACAAATGGCTTGTCATTGTTGGCAGTTTGAATGATGGTAAGATATTGGTCACACTGAATGTGGTAGTTGGTAGTAAATGTTTGAATATTTGGAAGTTGGTGTAGCGAGTAGAAAGAGCCTTTTGTTTCCTGCAAGACGGCAATCAGGACAAGAGATGAGACATAGATTTGATAGATTGTTCAAACTTTTTGGTGCTGTTTGGCGGATCTTTAAAGTGAGGATTATCACTCACTCATTTATGTCCCTATGCTGTATCATTTTGTGAGATGTTGTGATTTGTTTTTATCTAGTAACACACATTTTTAAACAGGCAATTGTTTGCATCCAAAAATAGTTATTTGTACAGAAACCGCAACGTGAAATACATTATCTGTGATCTAAAGGTAGCCTAACCACCAGCATCCATAACGCATAATTGACACAGGATAAAACAGCAAAGGGAGAGAAAAGAGAGATGTTTGTCTCCAGATGTAATTCTGAATGAATTATATTCTGTGTGAAATGTTGTTTGTGTTATTCCAAGGAAGAACATGCCACATAACCAGAACGGAGCATGTTCAATGTCCTGATCATATTAAGCCGAGAGGAAAGGAGAAATACCTACATCTGGTACACCATGCCGGCCAGCACACAGATCAGATCACTACAAGTTCTTTAAGCATCAGGGAATTGTTGCTGTGAAATGAAATGGGCACTAATATAGAATACCTAGTGAATTTTCTTTGTTTCCAAATAATAGGTCTCTGCATGAAGTCACTTTACTGAAATTATGTATTAGAGGCTTCTACTGGCCAATCAAATCCAGATCGTCACAACCGATGACAATGATTGACAGGACATCTGCTTTATGATTTTTAAGACTTTGACAAATGTAAATATTTCTTCAATATTTTGCCTATTGCTTCAATATCATTGCCTTTTCAAAGAGGCAACATTTTCATTTTTGTTTGATTATTTGATAGCAGGATTACTCAAAAAGTTACAAGCCAATTTCCATGATGAAGAGGTTGGGCACCCATTATATTTCTGGTAGAGTGACACCACTGTGGGTGTCATCACAGCACATACTAAACCAGAACTCCACTTGTGGTTTTCAAGGTTGTCTCGATTCGCATCAAAACCCCTCAAATGTTTGCAAACCTATACGAGCCAGTCTTCCGTTCAGCATGCTTATAAAACACCAAGCAGTTTGTACCTGAACAGAATTTCACTTTGTTGGTTAAGCTAAAACTAATCCCAGTTCAAATATATTCGATCACATTGCTTATCAGTTGAAATTTGTTAGATTATAATTTTTGGAAAAGTGACAGCTCTACTGCTTACAATACAATGCTTCCTTCCTAGGTGCCCACTGCAAGTTGAGGGCCTGTTTGTGGCCCAGTAGTTATTTGGCAACATAGCTAAAAACAAATACCTTTTGACCTGTCAAATTGTAAAGATGATAGTGAGAAAGTGAGCCACAGAACGGCATTATTAGAAAAGACACTGGACCAAACCCTACCCATTACTATAATGCAAGTGGTTAATATGAAGATAATATTTTCTGAAAGTGTGAAGTTTTATAGTGTTCCTTTGATATAATTTAGTTTGCCGTAATTTTTAGTGTTGTAAGTTTTATTTAAGGAATTATAGATGTAAAGTGTACAGTTTTTCTATCATTAAATTCTAATCTGATAATAAAATGAAGACGTTGTTAAGATGTGACAGAATTTTTTTGGCCATTGGCAACAATTTGGGCTTCTCATGTGGCCAGGAAAAATAGTTGCTCATCCCTGATCATGGTCTAGGCTATTACCTTTAAAATTCCATCACTGAGACACAGAGCATTAATTGGAAGACTGTGTGGCCCTGCGTTTAAGCACTTGAATGATTGATTATTTCGTTAGTTGACCATTTAGGGTGCTTTGTAATGTTATAGCGTTGTATTCGGATGTTGATGTATGTATGTAAATGCCAATTACTGCATAGCTTTTTCGCTCTTGCTGGTAATAGTAATAGTTAGTGCTGGGCAATTAACCGAAAATCTATCGGAACCGATGAATAGAACCTCTATTTGATTTAATCTTACACATGTCGGTTAACTTGGTGAATACTTAACCAATGTGTGCATTCATGAGCTGTCGTTTGGACACATTTTGGTCCCAGTGAAGACGACACCGAACAAAAAGAAGTTAAATGCAGGTGCTGCAGAAAAGGAATTTAAGTGACCAAAGATAACAAAACTTCAGCGCTCCTACGGGGACATGGACAAAAAAATAAGGACACATGGAAGACCTACAGACATACATACACACGCATAACTCAGAAGAATACTATCATTCACACACACACACACACCACTGACAGCACGAAAAAAAACCCAGCTTTTATTGTTTAGCATATTTATAGTACAGTGGCAGAAAACTTTGAGGGCTTTGTAATTAAAAAAAAGCATGTAAAATAAATAATTGTTCATTAATTGTAATAATGCTAAAGGTTTGAAATAATCTTTACATCTTAATCTTTTGTTTTTAAGTCATATTACCCAGCGCTAGTAACAGTAGTAAATGAGAATATTTGTCTGTGTACTTTTTAAAGTCACAAATGTTTTTTTGAAACAAAACACTTACAAAACAATACCTACGACACACTCTGGTTCAGCTGTCACATGCTGTCGTATGTCATATCAAACATTGGGCTCTCATTAAACGATTTGTTTAATAGAATTTGCTACACAAGTCAGAAATGCGTGGGTGGCTCACATTCCAAGTGAAGATCATTATGAGGTGAGACAATACAGTCATCTACTTTAAACACAATCTTTATGTAGTCTGGCTTTATGCTGCAGAGATAGAGCAGATATACCGTTTCTTTCCCTCTTGCAGTTTAGGTTCATAGCTTTGATGACACATCTGAAGGTATGAGCAAGTATTTTTTTTTTCAACATGAGATGCTAAAAATGGAAGGGAAAAATAAACCAGGGGTAAAGGGCGCTTCATCTGCAATGAGGAATTTCAGAGGTCTGGGGCTCTCAGTCGTCTCATTCTCTTCCAAGAACACTTCTCCTTCCTGTTTCACCTCTGGCGTGATGCCCAAAGTACCCACAAACCACAGAGGCCAAGGCCGAAAATACACAGATGGTAATTTGCACTACATTTCAATACGACTCAACCACCATTATATATAGCCCTGCCGCCTGAACCCTGATCCACACTATGAGCATAGCTTCACCTCAGATTTCAACTAAAAGATTGACTCTTTTTGTTGTCTTTCTCACAGGCTGCCAGTTGGACAGCGTAATATACATGATTGGTTGTGAAAATTTGCAATTCGTGTGGGAAGTTTAAAGCTGGGGTCTTGGGTTGATTCTGAGTTTTCATTGTGTTAGAATATAAGAGGGTAACTTCATTCTTGATCACACAGGAAGATGACCCTAACCCTCCATGGGTCACGACACAATGTCACCATAATCAATTGCAAGATAGCAGTTTGTCATGGCTAGCTTTTGTGTGTGGCCTCGACTTGGCCGAAGAATTGTCAGCATTAAGTTAATGGAATGCACATGTTTTATCACTTTTTGCATGCTTTGCCAAAAGATGGTATACACCAAGACCAAGTTCAGCAAAAGTTGAAAGTAAATAATGGAAAAAAAACACATGTATAAACTATGAAATTATGATGAACAGCCTTATAGATAATAGATTAATGGACTATAATTTGATGTGAGGAGGGAAAATGAGTGCTTGGTAACAATAATATGTTCATCTTGGTATAATTGTTTCTGCACTTATTTGTTTTTTGTATTGTGTTCCTAGGTAGGGAGATGGATGAAACAGAATGAAGAGTGGCATATACAGGAGAAAAACAGGGAGTGGGAATGTGAAAGAACAAGCAAGAAATTACAAAAATGATATGGAAGAGATCCTGATCGAGCGTGTCCCAATTAATGGAATTACCTTCCTCCCCGAGAGAACTGTTAGTCATTTGCAGAGATGTGAGCCCGCCAGTAGAGCGTCTCTCCCACCATATTGTCCAGTGAGCGCTAATAAGGCAGCCCTGACCGCTGGGCGTGCTCATTAGCATAGCCCGCGGCCATGGCAACCCCCACCTGGGCCCAGCTGGACACTTAATTACTGCCGTAGCTACTTCTTCACCACATCCATACTCACTTCCTTCTTATGTTCTCACCCGCTGCCATACCCCTACCCTAACTCACCCCTAAACACACACCATCACTGCTGTTCCTTCCCAGTCATAGTGAGTATATGAGGACTGTAGTTGACAAAGATGTGATGGCTTGGGAAAGTCTTTTATGTTCTCCCAGTATGCATGGCTTGGAGGTCAGCAGTCCTTCCAATCTTTGCAACACCCCCCTTTCTTTTTTTCGTTGCTATATTAGCTCATGGGCTAGACTCTCCTTTTGACATCAGCAGAGTATTGATGCACCCGTCCAACCTTAATCGGCTAATGGCCTCCTCTACTCTCCTGCCCAACCAAAGCAGCCCCTCCCTTATCCATCCCCTCAGCCGCCGTCCCTTCATTTGCCTTTCTGTCTCAACTCCCGCTACCCTGTTCTGGCCTGGGGTCAATGAGGCCAATTTTCATGCCTGGCTTAGTCAGCAAGAGGGGGAAAAAGTGAATGAATGTGTGTTAGAAAGAGAGAGAGAGGAACATGTAAGTCATCAGCGTCACGCAAGTCATGTGTGTGACCTGCCGACTAACCTTTACTCCCTTGCTCTTATCCCCCTCTTCTAACGTTTCTAAGGTCTACCAGGGATCAGTTTGTAAAGCTGGCCGACTTTACTGAACTAGTATGTAATGTGCACACAGACAAAGACACACCCTGTGCCCCAGAAAAGTCTTGGCCAAAATAACCCTGCCAAGTTCAGAAATGGAGATTGTTGACAGCTCTGCATTGTAAAACAACAAGCAAGTACACTACCTGTAATTTCCAGCTGTTTTCAACAGCAGTTACAGGATGTACACTATTTATTTGTGACAGGCTAACCTAACACATTGATTCTCAAACATCGCAAGTTAAGGTGGTGCTATGTCAGTCTTTTGTCCCTTAGCTTTCATCTCTGAAGTCCACATCTGTGGCTCAGTGAACAAACCTCTGAATCACCCATGTATGAGTGCTAACAGTTCCAGAATGCTGAGTACCCCGCAGCTGTTTGTCTCAATGTGCAAGTCATCCCCGCCTTTACACCACTAAATGGTTCCCTTTCAATTGCAGACACTTGTATACCCATGTCTCCATCACTGGGGGGTTGCAGTCACTGTCACTAAGCAAGGCACCGTACCGGAAGATGGGCAGCTAATGTGTGTCAAAGAAGAAAATGCATTGTCGATGTGGGTTTTCTGCTGGCTTTGAATCATATTCTTGGCAACATATTATGTATTTGTTGGGCATACAGGAGTGCTCCAGATGAGTAAAGTGCTCAGACCAAGTCCCCTGTGAGCTTGGGCTGGAGACCGAAACCTTGGAAATGTCATCCCGCCCACGGGGTTGGCTCACCTGTGTCACACAAAGCCATGCTAGCCAAGCGCATCAGTGACACTCAAGGATTCTGGCTTAAACCTAGTGGTGGAATGTTGTATTTAACTGGCCCTAACCCCGAGACTGAAAAAGTGAACCTAGATAGTGAGCGAGTTCAGCCTTAAAGCTGAGACCTTGGGTCAGTAATCTAGTGATTTCTTTCTAACCACACTGCAGCCATTAGAGGCTCTTGCTGCTTTTCACATATCAAATGGAATCGGGTCAATCCCTGCCCGGCATGACTCACTCACCCCCCTGACCCCCCCGCATTATTTTCTTCCTGTTAACCCTACGCGGGTGGCAAAATAGCTTCAAAGAGAATGGTATCGCAATGCGCACAGTTAGGCATTTTCCTTCTCCTTTTGACATCTCTTCATAAATGAGGAAGACAGGCCAGTTCAATTACATGTGTGTCGGAGATGGCAATAGGATTGTCCTAAAGCAAATGTCATTACAATATATTTTATTTTAAGCATTTTACCCTAGTTAAAGATTTAATCATATAGCTGCTAAGTTGAAATGTGACGATGAATGCAAGCCTTGTTTGATTATCTGTTACAGCAGTAGAGCAGTAGAGTGGTCATAGTGGGTTGTGATTGTGGTCACCTTTGTGGACCATGGTGAGCCATGACGGCCAGATGTCAGCCAACTCTTGTGATCTAGGTTGCTTGTGGGGTTGCCTGGCAACCATTTTGCCTTTGCCTGTAAACAGAGAGCAGACCCACCAGGCCTCTGCCAGGGTCATGAGGTTGAAGATAGCTTTAGTGTGTCTGTTGTGAGTGAGACATTTTATTAATTCTTTCATTGTCTCAGATTTGCAGCAATATAAGTGCTCAGTTAACCTGACATCACCAGAAATCCTGGTTCATTGGTATCAGGATTGCGTTTAGTTAAGGTTGTGTACAGCAACCAAAAGAATTTAATTTTGGCATTTTATTTTGCCCAATCTGGGTGTATTTGACATATTCTTGTGGAGGTTTGTTAATATGTATCAGGAATATTCACTTTTCTTTGTTCGCCCTTGTCTGGCAAGCTGTAATGTTTTGCTTATGAATATTGATACATGAAGTGTATATTAATGACCCTTGGTGACCTTAACCCTATCCTTATTGGCTCCCTGGTGGTAGGTGCAGGTTCATGAATATTAATTTAGTTCTGTAACCTCCATTACCCTAATCTTTGCTGTCTAGCCTCCCAGAAGGGCCCGTTGTCATGGTAACCACTTTAGTAGACTCCTTCAGACCAAGGGTGGGAAAAATATGGTAAAAAAAGGACAGAAAAAATCTAAATTACTCAGCCATGTAGGACGCACCTTGTGGAAAGCTGCCATGATATACAGTGCGAAAAATATTGTTGGGAATTTTTTAGTTGTCAGCCTGCTGCTGTAAGCGTTGAAGTCTATTTTCCATCTTTATTGACATTTGATTTGTGTTTTTCTGGTAATTGACTATGTAATTGGTTATCATAATCATAGATAGACAGAAATCACTATAGCTATGCAACATTATGCAAATCACAAAAGTAACGTGTTTCTAAGGGCATTTTCACACCTGTAGTTTGTTTGTGCCGGTCCGCAAACAAACCGCTGCAGAGATCGTTTGGGACCGGATCAAGACCACTTCCTCTCGAGGGTCTCTGTTTGGTTGTTTTGGTCCTCACTGGAGTGTGACTGCTGTGTTTAAGCCTGCCCAAAGGAACCGCACCAAGAGGAAAAATTAACCAGAGTCCGTTTTAACCTGACTAAAAGGTGCTGGTGTGAAAACGCAGTAAGTGATTTCAAGAGTTACAAACTGGCTAAAATGTGTGTGATATTCACTGTTTTATTTATAATACAAGGTATTGTATTCATTATCATTATTATTGATAATATAGATAAAATAAAGGCTGGAAAAGCAGTGGAAGTCTGATATGTAGGTCTTTTTAGAAAGGTGGGTTTTGAGTCAATCAGAGTTTCTGATGTGTAAGGAGAGGGAGCTCCAGAGGGTCGGGTAGCAATGGCGAAAGCTCTGTCCCCCAAGTTACGGTGCTTGGTCCTGGTGATGGGGTTCAGGAGGTTGGCATCGGCTGATCTGTGGTGGCAAGTGGGGGAGTGGCAATGGAGGAGGCTTGTCAGGCATATGGGAGCAAGATTATTGAAGGCTTTGTATGTGATCAGGAGGATCTTAATGTGGATTTGGTGCTTATTGTAGTTTTTGCAGGAAGGTTGATGGGAGGCTGTACAGTAAGCTTTCACAGTGGTCCAGGCTGGAGGTTATGAAAGCGTGAATGAGTGTTTCAGCAGCTGAGAAGGAGAAGATGGGCTGAAGACAGGCAAAATTTAACCAAAAGAGAGCAGTCTGTCTTTGTTAAGGAATATATTGATTACTTTCATAATTAACTTTTTACAAAACATTCAGAGCTTAAAATCCTTTTTGTAAATTATATTTCCTCTCTCATCTTCTAGATGTGGACAGCAATGAGGAAGTGGGGGCTGATGGTGGTCCTGTGGAGGACGAAAGCTGGTTTGGGAATGCGTCTGACACGCGATCAGAGTCGTCCTCGTATGGAGACACCCAGGATGAGCTTCTTCTGGCCAGGGGTTCTTCTCCTGATGAACGACCTGGAGTCACATCAGGGTCCAGGGACCATGAAACATGTGGAGGTGAAAGCTCGCTGGGTTGCCCCACACCTGTCCATCGTGCTTCTTTGGAACTTCTTGGACTAGATGCGGGAGCTTTCTCTGCCCAGGACACACTTTCTTCAGTGGTATCATCGCTGTATGGTGAGGCAGCTTCCCGTGCCCTGGGGAAACCTCTCAGCAGCAACCTACGACGCCTCCTAGAGGCTGGATCATTGAAACTTGACACTGGGGATCTCATGGGCCGGTCATCCAGGGGAGCTGCTGGGGGAGAGTCTCCTCCCATAGGTTTAGCCCCCTCCTTGACACTCTCCCCGTCTTCACACCACGCCCAGCAGTTAAGTGCTCTTGCCCGAAAACTGGCCAGTAACAACAATAACAGTGGCTCAGCTTCACCAGCCTCCTTGGCACCCTCAGTCACCAATATCAAACAAGAACCCCTGGACCCCTTTAACTCTGTCACACCTAGCAATGGCAGCGGCTTTGTATGGGCAGGTGTTGCAGATAAATGGCCTCCAGCCAACTGCTCTACACCCTGTGGCTCCAGCCTGTCCCCGGACTCTGCCATCCAGAAGTTAAAAGCAGCAGCAAATGCTGTTCTCCAAGACAAGAATGCAGTGGCCTCCTCTTCAACATCTTCCTCCTCCTCCACTTCAGCCTCATCTGCAGTGACCACCCTAGGTGGAGGTGGTCGAGGAGATGATGTCGTGCGCTTTGATGCCTTCAACTCTCCATTTAGCCCACAGTCTGCTAGTTCCACTCTTGCTGCACTTTCCAAGAAAGTCAGTGAACGAAGCCAAGTCTCATCGACAGCAAGTGCTGCTACTGACCACCAAGCCTCAGCCAGCTCCTTTCTTTCACTGGTGTCAATGACCTCTTCTGCTGCCTTGCTCAAAGAGGTGGCAGCTAGGGCAGCAGGGAACCTGCTGGCAGAGAAGAAGGAGGGTTCCCCCTTGACGACAGCTGGAGTTCTTCAGGAGGATGTGAAACCCCTTCTAGACAAAAACCAGAAGGCCCCTACGCCATCTACACCCACCCAGAGCATAGAGCTGTTGTTGCCCTCTACACCAAAGGGCAGAGGCAAGATGAACAGCCAAGCAGGTAATCAAAATTAACACCCAGCCAATACCACGTCGTAGCCATAGAAACTGTGCTAATTATATTGAGCCACAAGTACTTTGAAACTTGTAAATGAGATGTACAACTTTAGACACCTTCTTGCCTTGTTTTGCAGCCAGTTTAAGGATGATGACATGAAGTTACAGAACTCCAAATCATGCACAATTTTTGCCTCCAGTTAAACAAAACCGTTTATTCAAGCTGAAAGAAGACTATTACCTTGAAATGAAATGACCCTAATATTTGTGTTGAACAGAGACGGCAAAGGTTCAAGGTCATTTAAGTAGCACTTCATTTATGGACATTTTTCATCCTCCCTCATTGTACAATTTTGAAAAATAATGGTACAAATGTACCTGCAGTTATAGAGAAATATTTCAGATTAGCATAGTACAGTTCACTTCACATTTTGCATTTATTCTACCAAGGACTATTTCGAAGAAGAAATGCAATTCATTAGAACTGATTTCCTCTGAATTGATATAATGGCAGTGCAGGTCTGACCAAATAACCATGGCTCCTATGGGTCCCATCACTTCTTGCTGACAATTATATAAAACAGTCAAAATGTCAGAAAATCTTTTGATTCATAATCAAAAGCACAATTCTGAACTTCCATGACATGTTCTCTCAAGTTGTGTTATGATATTATTCTCTCCTCACTGACGCTGAAGTAGTGAGGACTGTAGCCTCAGTTTAACTGTCAGCCGCGCAGAGAGCATAGCCGAAAGAAAGCAGCCCTGGCTGGCCTTATAGTCTGCGAAATGGTCTGTGGGCTCAACGGGGGGTTCCGACTGAAACCTCACTGCTTCCCAGACCAGCTCGTTTGTGCTCGGATGCCAAAAAGGGGCCGTCAGTGTGTGCTCAGCACAGTGGGGAGCCCTGGAGTCCATATCCATCTCAGCAGCCTCCTCCTGGCTTCAACCCCCACAAACCAGAGCTCTCTGCACTGATCAGCGCACCAGACTTAGGGCCAAACACATCATACTTTCCACTGACTGGATTGGATATACTGTAGATGCGTGCACAAACACACACACACGTGCACACACACACTCTCACTCCCTCTTTCTCTCTCTCTTTCTGAGTTAGGAGTTACTCACAAATGCCCATGCAGTATATTCTGAAAGTGTGTGCTTAGACGTAGACATAACCTAAACAAGCGTGCACACAAAGGCCCCACAGAGGAAGAGAGCGAGTTAAAGAGTGCAGGATCTGAGGAATCTCGAAAGTGCAGGCTCTGACTAAGTAGTCTTTAGGGAGAACAGAATGTTTTCAGGGAGACGGATGGGTACTTTTGAGGGATTGTCTCACCCCCGCCAATTCTAAAATGGCTGGATCAAATTGACTTCAGACAGATGAGGTAGTCGATGTAATATTCTGTGATCTGCATGTTAAATAGGGGTTCCGCTCTAACCCTCAAGCCGTCAAGGTCGAGCAGCGCTGTAAAAATGCAGGTAGTTGTTTGGTCGCCAGACTGAAAAATGTGACCTTGATTATTGACTGTCATGTCTTCTTTTATTGTAGTCCCTGGCCGCTTGCACAATAAAACCGTATTGCACTGGTGTGCTGTGCATGCTGCATGTATAAGTATATGCAAAGCATATTACCATTTATAAAACATAGGAAATTGATGCACAAAACAAACAAAATGGCCACATGTGTTGACACACCAAACACTTATGTCTCTACCCTGCACTTTTATTTCTGCTTTACTTGCCTCATCTTAGAGTAAGCAGAAGTTGTTTTTGCATGGTGATCTCTGCTGTGCTTGGAGAGGTTGGGCCGCAGATGGCGGTTTATTGTTGCAAATAGGCAGTCTCGAGGTTTTACACCTCAGGTCAATGAATGGCTGAGCACAGTAATTTTACCAAACACTGATTACCAGATGTTTTTCAAGGAACAGCACTGGAATACTTATGAAGCCATCCTGACAGGCCCTTGTAGAATTTGTAATGCAATCATGCCTCTTTCTAATAAGACCAATTAAACAGTAATGGGTACCGGATATGAAGCCAACAACAATAATCGAGATACTAAACCATGCTTGAGTTTTTACTTGCATTGTTACTTTGCTTCCAGCTGGCATTTTCTTGGTAGTTTTACCATTAAATATAAAGTAGTTCTGATCTGAGCATATTTGGCATAGACCTCAAGGAATAATATTTATTTCCTCACTAGAATAAAGGCCCCTTTTTTGTTACAGAATGTGTTATTCCTATGTAATAGGAGAATAAAGCCTCTCAATCTCTTTGAACAACTGAGCTTCAGATATTATTTTGCCATATAAATGCTAAGAATGTCCTATGGTCCCCTCAAGGCTCTCCTGAGGATGGTGGCAAGCCATTCCAGTGTCCGGTGTGTGGACTGGTCATCAAACGCAAGAGCTACTGGAAAAGACACATGGTCATCCACACAGGCTTAAAAAGTCACCAGTGTCCATTGTGTCCATTCCGCTGTGCTCGCAAAGACAATCTTAAGTCCCATATGAAGGTGAGCTATAATAATGCCTAATGTATGCCTTCTGTGGCACAGTTGAACAATATTGTATATTTCACGTCAAGAATGATGTCTTTCCTCAACACTTTCCTCAAAACTTGTACTTGCCTTCCAGGTTCATCAGCACCAAGACCGGGGTGAAACATTTCAGTGTGAACTTTGCCCTTTCACCTCTTCCCGTCACTTCAGCCTAAAGCTTCACATGCGTTGCCACCAGCACTTCCCCCGCACAGACGTCAAGGTGAAAGAGGAGCTCACCACCGACACGGAGGGCGAGGGCTCCCTGATGGGTGATAGTGGGTCCATAGACTTTAGAGGGAACGAGGTGTCCCCATTGCACTCGGACACGCAGCAGCAGCCATCCCCTCCAGTTGAGGCGTCCTCCAACCACGTCCACATCAAGGAGGAGCCACATGAGAGAGACCTGTCTGTGCTCTCTCCATTTACCATCTGCAGGGAACGTCCTAGTAGCAGTGCCAACTCGCTGGACCTTTCTGGAGTTGGGGTAGGAGTAGGGGTCAGGTCCAGTCCCAGTGGTCCAACCACAGCATCCCTCTTCAGCCCTGATATCTCTACCAAGACAGCCACCGACTTGCTTATGAAGCTGTCAGGTAAACGCAAACTGACACAATTATGCGTGCACATTTTCCATAAACACATGGTATGAGCTTGCTAAGGTAAAAAATCACAAGCAGTTACTCAATTTGCTAGTCGGCCTTACTGCAATGACATTTTTGTCACAAATGAAAACAGATTGCATACATGTCTGCAATCACAAGAGCCATGATTGCATATACAGCATGTTGTATTTTTTTCCCTGCACTTGACTTTGAAATTTTAATCGTTGCAGCTGCAAAGACTGTAATTGCAACTTACAACCTAAAATCATCCATTATTTTCTACCATTCTTGAAGTTGTAATGTGATGTGATTCGGCAGTTTAGCTACTATACATGCATTTCTAAGCTTTACTGGACCCAAACTGTGTTTAGATGCTTTTCACCATGTTGCAAAATGTCAACAGATGAGCTTTGAGAGAATAGCAAGATTGATGGAGAAAGGTTGATCGGGGTTCATCGTCAGGGTCGAGGGTACGTCTGCCAGTCTTCCACTTAATGCTGTGTAATTAGATTGAGATCTGGAGTGATGAAGAGAGGAAAAAACCCTGGGAACATTAGATTAATTAAAAATTTATGCATAATTCATAATTAAAAAGGAATTCATAATTTGAAATGATTAGCGCCCTCAGCACCATCCTGTGACCCTGCCTGGATGCATAGGGACTGGGCAGGCTTAGTTAACTCCCCCTCGATCTTGCACGCCCCAGCTCCACGTGGATGCCCCCTGGGTGCCAGTTGCACTTCACTCCTCGACTACACAATCAAGCCTAGGCAACTCCCAGAGGAGCCACGATGTCTCCTCACAATGTCGGTCCAGTGTCAAGTGGCGGACATCTTACTCAGGGCATCATGCAAGGAGAATGAGGAAAGAATTTTAACAGAAAGCACGAGAGGCCAGTGCACATGAATAGGTTTTAATGAATACTGTTTCTTTGATCGGAAAATCTTGTCTTTGTTTAAGGGCGGAGTTACAGATAAAGGGTTATGAAACAAAGAAAAACTGGCTTCAGATCTTTGTAAGACTTATCCATGCCATGGAGCAGCAGACAGGGAGAGAGAGGTGAGGAAGTTCCTCCTGGGATCTCTAGACTCTATTTCTTTTGACCTCCCTGCCAACCCAGATTGAGTGTGTACACGAGCAGCTCATCCCTCCTGCTTTTACACTGCTGTCTCAGTGCCTCAGTCCCATAAGGCCGGTGCGATGGAGCAAGGGGGGGGGGGGGGGGAAAAAAAAGGGGGGGGG
>OMNV01008280.1:22556-49708 GCA_900303265.1 Brotula barbata | reverse complement strand
GCATAAAAAGCTGGAGAGTGAAAGACTTGAGAAAAAAAGATAGATAAAGTGACAGCAAGTGAGGGAGTCAGTGAAAGAGACATAGAGGGAGTTGCATTGAGTTCCCCAGGCATAAAAACCCAGTGAACTCTTCCCGACCTCTGACATAATAAGCATATCATTTTTTTGGGCTGCCCTGCTTTCCATTGGGTGTTCTACTGATACCCTTTGATTTTTATCCTTGCACACTGACATAACCGTTAGCTATCCAGTGTGATCCACATTTTGATTCAGAGATGAAAGCCACAGAGGCACTTTGAAATGCGCAGGCCCTATCCGGTGCCCAGTGGACCCAGAGTTAATAATGACAGTGGGCAATGCGCACCCTCCAAACACCAGCCCACCCCCTGCTGTTGTGACACAGGGACAACAAGCTTGACCCCGGCTTGGTTTGAATAATTGTCAGGCAGGGGGTTGGGAGAGGTGTCGTTATCTGCCGTGATGCTTCTGCAGTTGTCTTATTTATCTTTCTCCCAAAGAGTATCTTGTATGGTGCATTTCTACAAAGCAGTGATCCACAGGGAGAATGTTCAAACGTATATAGATAATTTTAAAACAACACCAACCTAGAAAATGTATCTTATTTTTTTTTTGAGGTTTTTTTTTACAGTCTTTGACCTTTTATTTATTCCCCCACATTTCATTTAGATTTTCTCAAAAGAGAATATTCCCACATCATTGTATTTATGATCACCGGTACAAAAATAGTTAAGTTTTGTTGCACCATCTCTCTAAGCAAGCTAAATTGACAGAGATTTTTAAAAAAAAGTTTTAGGTCTGGTCTGAAGTCTTTATTTTCCTTTTTCGCTTCTGAACAAACCAAAAATGAATTTGCATGTCTCTCACTTTCCAGCTCTGCATGAGCAGGCTCAGGCAGGCTTTTTGTGTGTGACCTCTGCTCCATACATCCCCACTGCAGCCATCAGTATCACTGTCCAGTGTCTAGCATACTGTCAGCTGTTGTTGGGTTCTCAACCTGCCCCACGCAGCCTGTGTTTTATTTTTTTTTTATCTTGGTGAAAACAGCAGCCAATTGTCAGAAGGGGAGCAGGCCGGCATGACAGAGGTGGAAAGCTAATGAAGTTATTTGACGGCAGCCCTGGCCACAGAGCGAGAGGTGAGGCAGAGTGGACAAGTGCCTGGCAGCGAGACGGATGAGGCGCGGGGGAGAAGCATGGCGAGAGGGAGAGAAAGAAGGAAAAGAATGGAAGGAGCATTGGTGACAGGTGTCATAAGGGCGTGATAACATGGAGACAAACTGATAGCATTGTCAACCCTGAGCTAGAACCAGCCTTATAATACCATGCACAGAGAGCTGACATTGGTCTGACTTAATGCTTACACAAGAGATGTCCGTCACTCCGTGGATGACACAAGATGATGTGCTGGAGTGATGCGCTCATTGGAATTCTGATGAGGCATTTGGTCTCACCAAAGCCTAAACTTTTATGCAGAATTGCTCCTGTTTGCACAGCACTTCAGCTGTTTGCCATTGATCCATCAGCCGAGGAATAAAAAAAAAGTGTCCATCAGATTAGACTACTAAATAATTCATTTGACTCTGTAACATAGATTCTGAGTGGAAATACTCTCTATTTATAATCCAAAAGGTCACTGGAGTGGTTTGACTTTGTGCGTGAGTGCAGGTCCCACAGTTGTTTTTATCTGGTGAGGCCACGGAGCAGAAGAATTTGTACATTTTAATCTAAAGTGAGTGTGCATTTATTAAATCGTAGATGCCTTGCATGTAGCTTGGCACTGCATGTGCTGGTTTATGTGGAACTCTATAAAGTAAAGATATCTGCAAAGATCTAAATATTTACAGTATCAGCGTCCGTGCGGGTAAATGTGATAGTGTGTTTCTATGTGTATTTGTAAGGCAGTGACCAAGTGTGCTGTCCCTGTCTGATCCGACATGGCCCAACACGCTTCTAATTAGAGGACGTCCTTCCAGGTGCTGACCAGGTTATACTTAGCCTGCCCGCTGACATCTGACAGTGTGACATTTCCAGCTGGTGCCGCGTGCGACCCTGTACCGCTGCCCCCGAACTTGAAGGTCACTGTCCCCCCTCCCCCTCAACCTCCTCCTTCCCTCCCGGTTGAACTACAGCCCTGGCACGCCATGGTGTGGCACTATGGCATTGTGGCACTGCATGGGTGGTCAAGTCACAAGCACCTGTCCCCTTTTCCTGCCCTGTATCCCTCTGGCGTGGATCATCATTAATCAGAGGGGCCAGGGCCGGCACAGATTGATGATGCGGGCAGGGGGCGGCAGGCCTGTGGCGGCTAGAGATGTTAGGTGAGACGGTAGGGTGAGGAGTGGAGCAGATCTCTACTGGGGCCAGAGGAGACTGGACAGCCGTCTGCCCAAGAGTGATAGCCTCTCATATTTCTGTCTGTGTGTGTGTATGTGGGTCAGAGAGGAAAAATGCATAAGTACATCTGGGCACACTGATTTTTTCAAAATTGTAAGTGTATCAGGAGTTGTGTTAATTGATATATGGGTGTGTTGGTTTGTGTATTGAATGTAGAAAAATGAACAAACAAAGGATAACACCAATGGCAATCAAACTTTTTTAGTACTTGATTAATGACCAGTGCCAATTTGCTCAGAGTTATTTGATTTTTGCGTTTCTGGTTTCCACCAGAATGCATCAAACATCATACATATTGTTTGGTATACAGCAAATGAAGAAGAACTTTAGTATTACTGTTTTGGGGAAAGTTCCCTTAAGTGTCATCTTTGAAGGCCAGGTATTATTTCTAAATTATAGAGGTGCACCAGTCTATCTAGTATAGAACCTCAGCCCTTGTCATTGCCTATTTCATATTACACAACCAAAAGCATTCAGTGGTTGTAATGCGAGAAAATGTCTTTCGGATGCATACATTTTACATTCAGCGAATCAGATTTTTTTCAGAAACCAATCTCTGCTACGTTTGGGTATCAATAAGCATAACTAATTGCCACGTTCAGGTTTCATTTCATGGTACACCATTGACATGGACTGACTTGAAAATGCTGATGGCATTTTAAATTTCACCAATTTAATTTGTTATATCCTATATATACTGTAGCCCTATCTCTAACCTCATCTCTGTTTTAGTGAAGAAGGCAGTATAGTGGAACGTGCTGGGACACACAAAGAGAGAAGCTGGTCCTGCTTTTCTTTTCTTGGCGACTATCGGAAGTTGCGCCATGTCTAATTATTAATTATTCATCTAAGGCGGATTAGATGTGGCCCAGTTTCTCTTGAAGATGACTTTAGAGCAGAGAAATTCATGTGACGGTTCACTCCCTAACCTAGGCTGCATACTGCGGAGATGGCAGATAAGGCTTCAGCTGATTGCTACCACTCTCTACAGAAATACAGGAATTATTTCATGTTCTACTGTCTGCAGAGGATTCAGTGAGAACGAAGGGAGCAGGAATCTTGTCTTTTTAGAGAGTGAACAGAGCATGGTATAAGGTTTGAAAAAAACAGTGCGACAGGGTCAGTGTGAAAGAAAGAAAAAGAGGAATTGAGATACCTGGAGAGAAATAGAGTCGTAAGGTTCCACCATCTGTGTTACCCAGCAGTGTCCCAACTGAAGTGGCTGTTGGAGCAGTATGACTGTGGAAAACCCATAACTCTACTACTTACATACTAGTTGAATGTCAGTTACCGTGTTGGAAAATATTCATTCTTTTGGTAGCACTCTGTCTTAAGTCTCTACTTCTCCTGCTTACACTTCCTTTTCCCGTCCCTTCAAACTATTTTGTCTGACTTCAGCGGCCAACCAGAGGGAGACATTGAAGTCTCCATTCCACCTGAAGGAAGAGCCCAAAGCAGAGGAAGCTTTGAGCCCCAGACCGGCTTCCCAGTCCCAGAGCCAGGGCCAGCCAAACTTCCCAGCTGCCTTTTGCGAGGATGGGCAAACAGGGGCTGCAGGAGCCACAGAGCGCACAGGGCTGCACAAACCAAGGGAGGGAAGCCCCCTGGCTAAGAACAGCTTGCTGAGCCAAGATATCAACGTTAAGGTGGCCTCTGAGCTGCTGATGAAGCTTTCAGGTAGGGTGTGTACGCATCTGTCAATATGCACGCATGAGATGGGTGGAAAAACACAAATGAGATTTATAATTTTCAGTCCGACCAATCAATATAATTATGTACTTTCTGTTTCGTTAAAATTTCAATTAGTCCCTGGCTTTTAACACTGAGGTTACCTTTAATGCATTTGTATGTAAAGACAATTAATGAACGCACACTCACAAAAGAATGGTTTTCTTTCTGCAGGCATCTTTCTAAGTCTCAGGCCAGGCTCTGTGTTATTTATATTTATTGTGCTGGTGCTCTGTTAGTTTCACATCAGTCAATATCAGATCAGATTGCTAGATGTAGTTCAAAAGTGATGCCGCTCACCACCATAGAGGTGCTCTGTTGTTTTCTACTATGGTGTACCACACCAAGCTAAAATTGGGGGCTTCTAAAAGGTGAGCTCATCTGATGTTTCTCCGAGGCCTCTGCTCTAGATTTTGACTGTAAAGCTTCACTATCCTCTGAGATGATATAAAGGTCATTTGTCTTGACCCTTTATTTTCTCCCTGCTCATTTATGGTTCACTTTTGTTTTAGGTCTACAACCAAAAATGATAAAACTGGATGGTAAAAATAGTTAGCAAACAAATTTCATCGTCCATGAGTTGGTGCAAGTCATTACACATTCTGTGGTACGCACTAGCAACGTCACTTAACTGAATAATGCATTTGATCTACATTAAGGGCCTTATGCTAAAGCATTTTACTTATTATAAGAAGCAGGTTTTCAGTTTTCAATGTTGTTCCTAGTGACAGAACACTGTGTCACACTTTGTGGGCAGTAACACTGAGCTTTACAAACAACACATTTCCCCTCCTTTCGCTGAGCAACTCACCTCCGTGGTGCACATGTGTTTAGTTGCTAATTAATCCCAAGGCTCATTCTGGCTAATATTTTCCCTACCTTAAAATATCATCAGGGACAGGAACGTTTGTGGACAGCATATTATGTTAAAATTTTATTGTAGCTCTCTGCTGCCTAGCTTCATGCAGTGGGTGTTTGTTTACAAAGCAGCTTCCATGAGAGAATGGACCCGAGCTGATTTAGGCTTTTTATTTGCCCGAGTGGAAAGAGTGTCATTTGCAGCTCTACCTCCCAGTTTTATGTAAAATTTCTGCACTTCACATTCTAAAAATAACATCAAATATAAGGATAAGTGTAGTACAAATTACAAGATTTATCTGACAATTATTTGACCTGAACGTCTTATTCTTTTCAGGTCAATTTAAAATGCTTAATATAGAAGTGCTTCTTATGGCATCTTTTTTAATGATTATCATTAATGAATTATTAGTTTCAATTCCTTTAAAAACTTTGTTTTACAAAGTGTTTTACTTTGCTTTGAAAATCTTGAATTGCTATTATTCTATTGCTTAGAAGTGAGCATTGCATATTGCATTTTATGCATTTCATTTGGAAGTTATTATTTATATATTTTTTTGTGAGATATTCCAAACTATCCAGCTAATCAATTCATTCAAAACATTATGGACTGGCATTCGATTGTCAGAGTATTTTAGTTACAGGTCCTCTGTGTATCAACGTTTGGTCAATGAAGGGTGGCATGCTCCAGCTCAATTCTACATGATTTTGTACAACCAGTAGTCTGTCCCCTGAAGACTTTCTTTAAAATAATACAATCTATAAACAAAATCAAACATCATTGCTATTAAAATCCAGCCCTGATTATTTTTGACAAGATCCCTGTTTTAGACTGACAAGGAGCACAGTAACATCTTGTAGTGTAACATAAATTATGCCTTTGAGCTCAGAAAAATGGTGCATAATTCTTCAAGTAGTAAGTCAAACCCAACCTGTTTTTTTGCACGGTAAATTCTATGTGCTATCACTGATATTTTTGTTTTTCCAATTACATTTCACAATTACCCTTCATTTTAGCATCTAGTGTTTGTCAGGTCTACTTCAAGTTTGTCATTGAGGGATGTTTTATTTTCTCCGTTGCTGAAGTCCATCTCTCAGGCAATGAAGAATAAAACATGCTTATAGTATGGATCAGATGTATCAATATATTGATGTTGCCGCTCTTGAGTCAACAATTAATTTTAATATCTGATTGTTTTTGCAGGCAAAAAAAAATGAATTGGGCATTTCTGCATTTTTTTCCCCAAAAAAGTTTGAATGTTTTTCAAATTTTTATTGTTTTGATACTTGTTTTAATCCAATATTATTCTTATTGGATTTAAATGGATAGACTGCATTTCTGTAGTGCTTTTTTTCCAATACACATAAACATTCAGACACCGACAACCAAGGTAACCATGCAAGGCTGCTTGCTTGTCGGGCGCAATTTGAACCTTCAACATGGAGGAGGGGGGGATCGAATTGGCAACCTTTCAATCACTAGGTGATCACCCCTACCCCCTAAGCCATGCCGCCTCCACATCTTGTTAGACAAGATGTTCTTTATAGCAGGTCATACAAGGGTAGGGTATCCTGTAGATTGTGACAAACATGAGAATATGCATGTACATGTTACCATAGTTCCTACAGCACAAAGGGAATGGCGCTCTGATGGTGGCACAGTGGGATGTTGCGCCATCCACAGCTCTTTATCCTGTGCCAGTGTGTGAGTGCTTGACAGACACCTCACACGCCAGTTGCCATTGTTCTCCCAGGGTTGACTGGTATAGAGTGATTCATGCTGGCTGGGGGATCTCTGGTATTACACGTGTGCTGTTCCACTGCCTGCCCCCAGGTCACGTTTCCCTGTCTGTGCATGTGTTTTAGTATGAGTTCCAGGCAGGCAAAGATAAAATGATATGTATCTAAAGACAACTGAAAAATAGGATATATATGTCTGGTATCTCTCTCTCTCTCTGTAAAACACAGTGGGTTAAAAGAATAATGTACACAGAATTGAATTCTTCTTCTGTATCACCTGTGTTCTTTGGATGTTCTGGATTCATGAGTATCCCTCTTTTTCTTGTTTAGCCGTTTATATTCCCTGCAGTGATGTTATCTTGTTAGTCCATTTGCTCCTCAAGTAGCATTGCCAGCATTTATCCCCTCCCATCGCTTGCACTAGCTCTGCAAGTTTGACCTCAGTTGGGGAAAGATGCTGCAGCGTTCTTCCGTCCACTGGCTCCCACTGCCCCCCCCACACAGTCCTCAGAGCACAGTGCCATCCATTGCCATGGCAACAGCGGGGGAGGTAGATGGAGAGGGCTGTCTAGAGTGACAGCCTTGACAAGAGTCCAGACCCTCAAATGACCCTGGGGGAAGGGAAGGAGAAAAAGAGGAGGAGGAAAAGAGAGGAAGCCAGTGAAAGGTCAATGCCGTTACAGTCACGTGTTGATTACGGTCATGAGGTTCAAGGGTATCTACATCATGACCTTTCTCTGTCCCTTGATAAAGGTCAGCACCACAACACAATGACCCACTAACGGCTCCAAAATCAGAAAATCACATCGGAGAGGTTGTGGAAAGCATTTTCTTTGTTCAAGTCATTACTATATCTGTATTGAAAACTGCTTATTTCCTCATTCTTGCTCATCATTGCAGCAAATAGACATAACCTAATTGAATTTGTGCAGCTCATTCTTCAGCCATGGCATTGGACAGCCAGGGCAAGTGGGGATGTCATCATTACTGCCCATTGTGCTGTAACCTGAGTTGCATCATCCCTTTAACTAGGTCACTTCGTCTTTTCTGTCTCCGTCCCCTTCTCCTCTCTTTCTTTATCAAATGTTGCTTGGTCGTGTTGAATCGCCTTGCTATCTCCACCTCCCCCACATCTGTTTTAAACCATGCTGCTGGTGTCTGGGGGCTAATTACGCCAGGCTAAATAGTCCCTAATGCCAGTAGCTAACGTGTACCAGCAGATGGCCACTGGTGTTACAGGGCAAGGGGAACATGGCGTCACGCGAAAGGAGGGGGGAATAAGGCCCTAGGTGGTGCCTTCATTCAACTTTCTCCTCTATCCTTAGGAATAGCCCCTCATCTCTGAGGACATTTTACAGGTCCTCTCACTTAAAGTAGTCATCATCTTATCGATCACAGCAGTTAGCGTTTAGCTAGGTTTTTATAACTTGCAAACAATAAGCTGTTGATGTTATTGGTCGGATACAAGATTTATATATAATTGCCATCAGATGTTACTTAATCTTAATTGGCTCACTAAATGTTTGACTTTCTTCACCAGCCTTTAATTTCACTGCGGTACTGAAAGATAATGCAGATCATAATTCTTTGTGGGATCTTACACACCTGCAGCCATTTCAAGTTACAGTGTGTTATTTGATTCAGCAGCATAAAGGGCCTTTCACATAGGAAGTGGTTTGTGCTGCACTCGCTGTGGAGCACAGCGCAGTCACCAGTGCGTGCCACCCGGTACACCACACACCATGTAGATCAGTGTGAAAGGTAGGCGGAGTTTACAAATCGGGGCCGCGGTTTTGTTTTAGTCAGCAAAGAAGATGCACCTATTGGGGCGTTGGGGGTACAGATAGCATATTACCAACCAACATCGTTGAAACGCCGGATGTTCCAACTTATTAGGTAACATGTTTTCATGAGAGGGGTTTCCTCCCAAGGTCTGCATACAGCCTTAAACTTGTGTTGTACCTTTCCATACAAATGAATTGGTTTCAGAGCACAGTCACGCCATTGATGCATCCTATGTGGAAGGATGTTAGTCGTTGTTTCCAATTTCCGAATATTTTCCAATTGATCACTTGTCAGCAAAATGTTACAGAATAAAAATCACAAAACTACCAGTGCCCAATATGCTGTTGACTGATATTTCTATTTTATTTCATTTTGTCTCTCAATGATAATAATAAGCGAGGTTATTCATTTAACAATATGTAACAACACAACAATGCTTCACATTTGACATTTGATCATTTTTGATCAATGACCACAGTTATTGAAAGTATTCACTATTTTATTTTCACTCTTGCCTTATATAAAGAAGTAAAATAGTGTAATGATAATCAATGAATACATAGAACATAGATGAAGGCTTTTTACTTTTTACTACTCTTGTAATATTTTTGCTTGACGGACAACATGTACACAGACAATACACTTTCTTGTAAAGGAAACTTAGTTGGTGAATGTAATGCTATTTATTCATCCAAAGCTGTGAGAAAAAACAAAACAAAAAATGACCTTTGAGTTAAATACAAAAAGATTCCACATGTATGCAGCTTAGCAATTCATAGTGTCTATTCAAACCGCAGCATAATGTATAAGCAACTCGCTATTCAAATTCAAAACTGTGGCATTGCATCGGTTTTGCTTTATCTATATCTAACTTTATCTAAAGCTCTACAGTGCTCTGACAGTGTCTTCACTGTGCCCCCTCAGTGTACTGGCTCAGTGACCTCTCCTACTCCCACCCTCCTCATCTCCATATCTTTCGTGGTCTCTTCATTACTGTGTATCGGTCCAAGTCACAGAAATGCAGGGGTGCAACCTAGCTATGTTTGCTTTCTGGGTGGCGTTGCAAATATTTAATTTATGTTTGAGAACCAATACCTTTGCCGTATCTGTAATGAGAATATTGTTTTATCTAGATGTTATGAAATAATGCTTTAGTAGCCTTGGAATAGCTACAGCTGCAGTTGAGCTCAAATATTTTGTCTAAGACAAGGTTTTACCGGCCATGTTTAGTTTGTTATGGATTGTTTATCAAACCCACCATGTAGAGTCACATGTTGCTAAATTTCCCACTGTTTGAAGGCCAAACTACTGAAAGCTAGCTGGTAGAGGATCAACTGTAACAGCAGCTGTATGTGCAGTCTGCAAGCAATGCTGCTGTAGCTCCCACATGACATGTAGTCTCCACACTTCAGCCTTTGAAGCGCCTGAACTCTTCACCCCTGTCTGAGCAGGTCGACGAGAGAGCAGGAGAATAGAGAGATTGAGAGAGAGAGACGAATGGGGGCAGGGATGGAGGGATGCAGAATAACAGCAGGGAGAATTGGGGGTAGAATGCGATTGCAGGTGAGGTAGAGGTGGAGAAGTTGTCATTTAGACTATAGCCGTTCCTCATCCTTCAGTCTTCTCTGTGCTCCTCTCTCATTCCGCTTTTCCTCTGTTATCTCTTACTCTCTGGTGGTCATTTTTTGGCACTCTTTGCTTATACCTCTCCCTGTCTCTGGCATTGCCTGTTTGTCCATGTTTTTATTCGTGTTGATGAATGAAAGTAATGTAATGCTGGGCCTGTCTATACACAGTGGAACCATTGTCCAAATGGATTCATGTAGTAACTTGGGGTGCAACGATGAGTTGACATTGTTGACAAAAACCGATGACAAAATTTTCGGAATATTTTAAATGATTAAATTGGTGATAATTAGTTGGTTCAATTATTGTTTCTCAAGCAGTGTAGCATACATAACATTATTTTCCGAAGCTGAGCATTTATGAGGTGAGCCATCCCGCTTCCTTCCCTTCTCTGCTGAGAGTTGCACATGCTCAATAGCAATCAGGAAGTGATGGGTAAACAAAACTTAGCACACACACACACCTACACCCACCCACAGCTCAGTGGAGCTGTGACGTTACATTACTACAGGGCACCAGTGTGCAACCATTTATGTGTATTTTGTGTCTAGTGCAAGTTGCACCGCTGTGCCTTGTTTTAAAAATCTACTGTAGTCGCATTGACTCAAAAAATTGGCACAAAATGCAACTTAATAGTTGCACGCTGGAGCCCATAGTAATGTAACGTTACAGTTACACTGAGCTCTTTGCGTGTGTGTGTGTGTGAGTCCATTCCAAAGCATCTACTAAAAAAATACATTTTCAAGTAATAGAAGTCTGGAAAGCTTACATGAAAGAAAGGGAAAATGGAGGAAATTAGACTTAAGATGACATTTTGAGAAGGCATATGAAGTTCAATTGATGCATGTTACATTAGATGTATGAAGGAGAAAGAACGCTTAATAGGCTTTACACTACATGTTTCAAGTTATTAAAGGACATTTTTGAATGAAGATTCATCTTTATTGTTAGTTACGTGAAACAACCTCAAGCTAACTGCAAAAGCTGATAATTAAAAGCTGTTAAATAACATAGTTGGATGTTGGCTGATTGTTAGTTGCAGCCCTAGCAGACACGTGATGAGTTGATGGGTGTACACATGGCACACATGGTACATTAGGGTTCTGTGTGTGATGTTATCATGCTGCATGACAACTGTGCTGCAAGATTGGGTGGGTGAGTTTTACAAATAGTGGTTGCATGTATTTCTATATCTAGGCAATGGCAAACGGACCAACCGAACCAAGAATGAGAACGTCAGACTTGACACCTGCCATTGTTCAGCGGTTCTTTAAAACCATTTTTTGTCATTCTTTTTATTTCAGTTGTCAATGTTGTCATTGAAAGTAGCTTAATAATTTGTCAGTTATATTATGAGGAACGTCTGGTGCAAACTCATTCAACAAAAACAACATTGATTGGCTAGCTGGCTGATTATTGAATTGACTGATCCATTATGTCCAACCATTATAAGGATATTGATCATGAACACATCGTAATGTTAAGTTGTAACATAATTGAAGGCGCAAGCGAGAGATAAATACAGCGACATTGCGGTTCTACCAGGTTTAGACAGAGAGCTTTGAGCAGGGGTAGGCGACAGAGAGCAAGGCAGCAATTCGGAACAGCGCAGCACAGAGGCTCCCTAACGCTAACGATTATCCCCAAATGAATGGATATTTGACACATTTAAAAAATTATTTGGCCTGTCTCGTTGACCTGATGGCCCACCAGCTCTTTAAAACTAAAGGCGTAAAACTGAATAGCTTCCATGGATTGGTCCGGACATCACTTTGGTCCATAACACGGTAAAAATGTGTTCTCACCTGCAGAGAAACATGGCATTTTTTAAGCAGACCAAGACAACCTCCGTGGGGTATTTTGGTCGAACCACACCAAGGGGTAAATTCACTAGGGTTGAGGCTTAGCTTTCAGAGGTATTTCTAATCCAGAGGATGGATGGATAAACAGTTTTGAAAGGAAATAACCTAATACCCATTGGTGTCATAGCTAAGGTTATCCCTATGTGCCACATAAATACTGGCGAGTAAAAAAAAATACATAAAATTTAAGATGATACTGTGGAAAAAGAAACTCAGGCAGTGAAATTGTATGTGTTCCAGAATTCATAGCTGTGTGTTAGAGCTGAAGGTGACTGGCCATTGCAATTCACTGAGACATGAAGAACGAAAAAAGGAAAAATATACCATAGAAAGGCATTAGAAAATAAGCCTTGTTGCAAAATGCAGAGTAACATTCATGTAATATATACAAACTGTAAATGTAGATATATCAAATCACCTATGATTTAAGAAAATGATTTTTCCAGATCTTTAACATTTTCCAAATAACCGCAATTACTAACAATATTTATTCATACAAAGTTACAGGCAATTATCATAAGGGACCACACATAAACACAAACTCAGATTCTCTCCCTCTCTCTCTTTCACCCACTTCTACATCCCAATGGCAGCTGGTGTATCAAAGAAGAGACTTCTCCACTTCAGGGGATGACACACACACAAACTCACACACACACACTCACAAACAGAGCATCATAGCATATGTACTTGATCTCCCAATTCTGAGATAAACAAGATTGCATACCAAAGAACCATTTCATAGGGATCACATGGCCAAATAAATCTTTTAAGAAACTATTTGAATGTAAACTGACATTTAATTGGAAGCATCACAGCAACCCAGATCAAAAGACTACCTGTCACAAAATCAAATGAAAATATCCCCTTACTCCCACACTGATAATAGCTAGGGCTTTGTGGTTGAGGTCATGACCTAATGTTCTGAAGCCATAAAAAGCAGCCCTCAGTCTGCCTGAATCCAGCTTGTGTGTGTCTGTGTGTGTGTTAGAGAGAGAGAGAGGGAGAGAGAGAAGCCCAGCAGTCCACTTATCCCCTGCTGTTAGGGTGGTGAAGCACGCGTGTCCCTTGGTTGACCCCGGAGGCGCGATGCCCCCTTGCCCCTCCACTCTCCTCTCACTCTCCTCCATTGCTCCACCCGCCATCTCTACCTCCCAGGCGACTCCTTGCCAACTCTGGCTACCTGAAGAAACTGGTAGTGTCGACGGTTGTCACTGTTTCCTGCACAGTGACTTCCACCAGTATCTCTGACCGAGGGGGAGTTGTAGCAGTGTTAAAGCATCAGTTGACCCACACAAACAATACAGTGTACATTCATCGGAGATCAGACACGCTCACTCAAACGTCTGTGTGCTTACACATACACTGTTGCATGTTCACACATGCACACAATGTAGGTCGTGCTCCAGGCTCTGTGACTCACACTCCGCCTGTTCATCTGAGGAGTGGAGAATGCGAGGGGAGGGGTGGCAGGGTTAGCCCAGGGTTACTGCCTTGTAGCTCCCCTCCTCTTCTGCCTCCCTTCCTCTTGTTTTCCCCACCCACTACGCATCCCATTGCTCTGCCAAATTCATGCATCCCATAATTGCGCCAAGTCGCCATGTCAGCAGCACTGTTTCACCCCCAATATGTTGCTCTGTCTGTGCTCGTCGTCGAAGTTTAGACATTGTTTCCTTCCATCAGTTTGGAGCAGCTACCAGCGACTGCTCATTCTCAGCTATTTTTAGCCTCTTCAATTTGTCTCATCTTTGAATTTGTACAATAAATGAGCCACCGTTTCTGAGCCCAACTCATTCCTTTTATTCACCGCATACAGAACAAACCCCCGCACAACTATATTTGATGCTTCTTTACACATAATGTAGTTATTAAGTTAATGTCAATCATTGCCATTGTTGAAGTGCCGTGGAATCATTTGATCTACGACTTGGTTGTCAACCGCCTCAATTATAACTAAACCTACAGGGCTTTTTAGTTTATATTTAAAGTGTTTGGGTGTCCTTCCTGCTTGCTTCAGTGAACCTGCGCGAGCTGCTGCAGCAGCCCTCCCCAACGGACTGTGTGACCTGCCTATGCCCTCGTGCCCTAATAACACACAGCTAGACGCTAACCGACTCATTTCAGCTTGGGAGGGAATGCTTATGTTTGGACTCATTTGCGTTTCCTTATTTTGGCTTTAAGTTCATTTGTACATCACCTTAGCTTTAAGTCAGCAGAACCATGTTGGTAATGTAAGGAAAGGATGTTTTTATCACAGTCTTGCTTGGCAATTTCAAATATGAAGAAAGAAAATCCACGACATATTTATTTTGATTGTACATTGTATAATAATGGTTGGGTCTTACTTAAAATAATCAGAGGTTTGAGGAGAGGACACAGTTTTGTTGTTCATGTGCAGCTTGCTCTGCACATTATACACTCTTACAGGAATGTGGAGATGCACTGATCATTCAGTTTACTGCACTTCATTCAACTTGACTAAGTAACTGAAATGCTTATACTGTGCAATGCTTGTGTGGTCTCCTTAATCAAAGCCTAACAATGTATATTGTTGTGTGTTTTGATCTTCATCTGCAGAGAACAACAAAGATACCCAGTACCACAAGGTGAAAGTGAAGGCAGAGCCCATGGAGGTGGACCCTGTCCCTACAGAACCAACCCCACCTGCCTCTCACCTGCTGGCCTTCAGCACTTTAGGGGCGAGTGAGAAGAGTGAGCCAATGAGTAACCTCACTGAGGCGTTGGCCCGCCCCCAGAAAGATCTCTTCTCCCAAGACATATCAGTCAAAATGGCCTCTGAACTACTTTTCAAATTGTCGGGTATGTTCCTCTTGAGCCAAAATACATATCTATGAATACTGCCCGGCACACGCTGTTCTCTGAGCAACAGTAGATACACTATGCATACACACGTGCACACCATTATGTCTTCTGATCCCTGAGGCACCACAGTGTAAACCTTGGACTGTTTGTGATACTTGACTATAAAACCTACATGTTTCCATTTCCATCCTCTGGTGGCTCTGTAGTAAAGTCAAGGATATATGACATGTAATGTCATCTTCCTTTTCCCTGTTCGGCCATGAAAGTGACATTGAAGCAGTAGACAGCTGTTTGTATTGCAAGATAAAGACCGAGTGTAGCCCCTTTGAAGTAGCCACATTGCCCAAGAGAAAAGGTGTGTGGGTGTATGTATGTGTGTGTGTGTGTGTCTGTGTGTATGTGTCTATGTGTGTGTCTGTGTGTATGTCTATGTGTGTGTCTGTGTGTGTGTCGGGTGAGACTCACCCGAGACTGTGGCCCCAGCTCTATCCAGCTTTTGATTGCTTCACTTAAATGCCATATACAGAAGCCACCTTGTTTAAAATCTCTCCCCTTTCTCTCGCTTAACACATATTCACACATTCGCATTGACAAGCTTTCTTTCCCACAAAGTCTGCCTCTTATACACACCTTTACACACTCACACAAGGCCCCATGGGGAGCGGCGTCTGCACAGATGCCCCCTCCTTCCTCCTGCTTCTCTCTTTCTCCCTCTCTCTCTGCCTCTCCCTTGACTCGTTTTCAAACATGCCGGCTCAAGCACACTTGGCTGCACACGCTCTCCCCCTGCACTTCCCCTCCTTCCTCCCTTTACATTTCTCCCGTGCGGCATCTCCATGGCAACATGGAAAGAGACCTCTGTCCTTGGCGAGCAGTGTGACGGAGTGGGGTGTTTCGGATGGGGGGTTGTGGTGGGGGCAGGGGATAAGGAGGGCACAGAGGGCAGCAGGGGTACACAGCATGCCCACCCAGGGAGCCGGGGCATCACTATCCTGGCAACAGCAGCAACTACCCCCTTGAAACTTGATTCTATTGTTTTAATATGAGGGGGACTGGAACAGAGTGGGCTGCTGTCACACAATGAGCAATCAATATGAATTACCCAGAGCAGCAGGACCTCAGAGACACATCAGTAACCAAGGTCGCTCTGAACACTGTGATGTTTGCAGCTTTGAAATACACTTCAGCACATTGCCTTGGAACTCACACATATGGCTCCTTTCTCATGCACTTTGTGTGTTGCTTTTTACAGATGAACAAGGAAAATCTATGGGCCGTGCTCACATTATAGAGCCATGTAGTGGTACTAATTTTTTTCTTTTTCCTTGCCTCTAATTGGTGCTACTGCTTCAATTATGTGGTGGGGAATACTATGTGTTCCATCTGCAGGTTTTTGCCCCAAAATAGTTTAGGATGTTACTGTCACATTATCGGTGTGTGTTGTCAGACATATTTAAGTGTGAATACAGCTTGTTATGATTCATTCATGGCTCTCTGCTTGAAGCAGAGGTTTTGGTAACCAAATCTATGTTCTTTTTGATATGTCAAAGTCCGTTTCCTTTTAAGACACTTAATCACATCAGAGTGCACAGGTCCACCTCGGCCAAAAAAAGAAAAGATAATTTAGGTTCTTGCAACATAATGTGTTGAAGAGTCAGGGCAAAAAAATAAAAAATAGGCCACTGGGTGACCAAAGACATTGCACAAAACTTCATACACAAGTTCTTAATGTATCATGTAAAATGACAAGAGAATTTCCATCTTTTGCTCTTGTCAGATTTCAGCAGTCATTCCTGTTTATATTGTCAGTGAGATGTTTCTGACAGGAACTCAAATGCTAAATAATGTTAACCTGTTACATTGAACCACAGTCTGTTTGTGAGTTTAGTTTGAATGGTAGGATATAAATGTAAATTCTTTCTATTCATTTGCATGGAACTTACTGTGGGCACACAGGTCTGCAGGTCCAGAGAGACTCCCACTCCTCCAGATGGCCGCTGTGTGCCCCTGCTGGAATGGCAAGGCAACATTTTACCAGCTGAGCTAAAGCAAAGTCATGCAGCAATCTGTCCCCTACACCGACCCAGTGGCCCAAATAATCTTTGGGACGTATTGAGAAACCTGTATTTGCAGCTGGTTATTAGGACAGTAGAGTCAGGACTTAACTTTACTTGGTTTCGTTTGCCATTTACTGATTTGATACATTCTTTTTTTTTTTTTTACTTACAGAAAAAGTCAGCAAAGCCAACAACCACAAAGACAGTAACATGGTGGGAATAAACAGGTGAGTGAAGGTCTTGCGTCATTTCAAGTCAAGTTTATTTATATAGTGCAGTATCACGTACAATGTCTCAAAGGACTTGACAGACCTACATAACAACAATCAGTTCCCGAATTAGCCCAAATCTCTATGAAAACAAAGGAAAACTCCCCAGAAACACAAAGGAAAACAGGAAGAAACCTTGGGAGAGAGGATTGAAAAAGAGATTCCCTCTCCTCAAACACACAGGGATGCAATAGGAACTGCAAGTGGAATAAATTAATTACATAGAGGTTAAATAACAATGAAGGAAAATAACATGGAGCGTGATGAGGATGCTGCACCCCATCCCCAGCACGCTAATGCCGACTGACTATGACTGAGCTGTGGTCGAACCCAGACCTAGGCCAGCGAATCACTCTCCTACCCTACATTGACTGTGTTTACTCAGCAATTACGCACAGTCAAAGTGTAATCAGAACAAGTAGTTTTTTAAACGCGATTTTAAAATGGTGAAACTGTCAGCCTCTTTGATGGCTTGAAGGGGGAGTTTGTTCCACTGAAAAGGAGCATGGTAGGAGAAGGCTCTCTTTCCAAAGGATTCTGTCTTGGCTCTTGGGATAACAAGCAAGCCTGCCTGCTGGGATTGGAGAGCATGTGAACATATGGAGTACCTTATATGTAAGGAGTAGGACCTTAAAATCTGCCCTGGTCCTAATTGGAAGCCAGTGTAAGGAAACCAGGATTGGAGGGTTAAGCTCCATTATAGGGTCTGTTCGTTATCATTAGGAAAACCTTTTAACGATCAGGGTTTTTAGACTATTAAGTCTTATTTTTATTTTATAATAATACATTTTATTCTTAAATTTAAATTCCGGATCAGCCACACATCTATAAATGTTTTATTTTATGTTTCTTCATTTCAGTCCTTTCCTGGACGAGTGCTTCAGACAATCACCCTTTAATTCACGCTCCAAGAGCTCTTCCCCTGCGGAGGCCAGCTCCTCTACCAGGGCTGCATACCATGGTAAGACACATGTAAAACACACACACCTTAACTGTTGAACACGGGCAAAGAATAGATGAATGGAAAGTATACTGAATGCTATACCATACTCAAGCATGTGTTTGGCAAAGGACAAAAAAGGTGCTGAAATAATGTTTACACACCTGACTTTTACTATTCAGCAAGCTGTCATGAGAAATGCAAAACGAGTAGGCAGCAGCCTCACACACTCTCGCCACAACAGGCAACTATAATGATGAGTGAAGATGTTCCAGATCTGTCAAAACTAAATTGAAAATGGTTTTGGGTGAAAAGGTGTCTGATATAATAGCACAGAAGGCCTGAACTTAAAATAAAATACATATTTACTTTATGCACATGGTCACACTATCGGGTCAAATCACATTCCTGCATTATGTATTTGTTTGTAAGTAAGTGTCTCATTTTATTTTGCATTAGAACAGAAATGCAAGTGTATATAATCTGACAGTGTCCAGAAATGACAAAAGTCTATAAGCCTAACAAACCACTCCACATCCATCCACACACTAAGACCACTCTCGATCAGCCACAAGGACATGGCCACCTTAAACGAGGATATCACCAGCACTCAGGCCTCCTGCACTGAAACGTCTCCTCTCCCACAAGCATTAACATCAGCCTTTCCTCACGAGTACACTAGTCTCCCCGTATCTCCTCTGTAGCTCCACCAGGCCTTTTTGGCAATTTCACACATTTGCCTAACTTGAAGGTCCCTGTCCGGGGCATCCCACATCTCCCATGCTTCCTTCCTTTGGCAGTGAGAGATCCAGAGGTTAATTAGTTTGTGCCAGCTTTGCCCATCCCTCTGCCAGTTAATGAAATCTGATTGGCTTCTGAGTGTCAAGGGTGTCCTGAAAGTTAATTCGTCCAGCGCACCTTCACTTTCCCTTGTGCTTTGTGCCGCAGAACCAGTCTCTACTCTTGCTCCTGTTCTGTATTTTACACTTGAACTATCTTATACTCCTCTCCAGTTCATATGTGTCTATCGGCACCTGTTCAGTTTCATTAATGTGTCTCACACTTTTCTCCTTCCCTCTTTTATTTGAATTGTTTGTCCTTCCCTTTTAGTTCAGTCCACCTCTACCCACCAGCGTTACTGCTGTAATTAAATTGGATTTAGCGTTAATAAGGCCTTAGGTTTGGTTGAATGTTAAGTATTGATGGCTAACTGTGTCATCATGATATCTTAGAAACATGGATTACGAGTGGGTGATATATCAAATATACTTGATGTTTCATGGCTTGTTTTATGTGGGATGTAGTAAATGACTACATCGTGAACAGTGAGTAAAAAAAGAAACTCAGCATGACCGTAAATGAAAGCAAAACGAAGTGGGATCAATAAAGTATGTCTTATCTTATCAGATGTTTATTTGTTATTTACCCCGTTTACGCGCATTCGTATCATTTCAGCCGTTGTGAGACTTTCTAATGCCCTTTTCTGTCATTTATGGTTGTGCTGAGTTTCTCTCTCCTCTGTTTCACCACAGACAGGGCTGCTGTTCCACACACACATAGAGCTCAGCAGAGCTGTATGTTACGTTGGTGTTACTCAGTTGTTAGTTCACTTGGTCTATAGATAAGTGTGTATAAGTGTTACGCATGTTTTCAGAAGAGAGGAATCCCCATTTTTGACAAATTCAGTACGGTCTGCGACAAGTACCTGTCCCTTGCTGGAACAATGCTTCATGGGAAATTTATTTTGAAGTGTCTACTGTCTGTTCCAAAGCAACAACTAAAATAACTACATTTCCTGTTAAATTACAGTCAAAATATTTAATGGAGATGGAACCCCCAAAAATTCCCCCTTTCTTGCACGCAAGTTGAAAAAAGCCTAAAATTTTTCTTATCTATAGGCCCTCTCCCTATCATGGACGTATTTGCATCTTGTTGCAGATGCAGAAAGATACTTATATTTATCAAAACAAAAATCCTTTAATCCATAGCAAAAATCTTTCTGCTTTCATTCACGTATACTTAATCCTCAACATTATACATTAAACATGAAACTTTGAATTTCCCTTTAAGAAGATAAAAGACTGAACTGTGTGTCTGAGTTTTGTGCGTCACATTAGCACTGTGACCCACTCTCTTCGCTATGAAGTCTAGGGTTAAGCACAATCTTTCATTTCTTGTTTGTGTCCCTCTCTGTCTGGCTCCAATAAAACTAATTAAACCATTAACCACTTCAAGGCCCACACCGCACCCTAATCAGCTTAATTATTGGTGTATGTGCTGGGCTGTGGCCTCAAGTTCTTGCTTGTTGGCTCCTCCTCACCTCGTGTGACCCGGCTCTACTCCAGTGTCACTTGTAAGTCAGCACAGTTAATGCCGTTATGCGCTCAGCTTCAGCTAGAAGACCCTTAAGAAGGTCTGGAGTGCCCTGGATAAGCCACTCACAGATGGCAAGATTGAAGAAAGACTATTTGAATTGCGAGTTATTGTCACATATCAGGGCCATGGTCGTGGTGAGAGACATGTGGAAGTCAGGAAGCCATGACCTGCAAGTTTTTTTGTTGTTTTTACATGCCTCGGGCTGTCACAGCAATGCCACCTCTTTGATAACACACATTATCTTTGTTCATCCCCTGAGTGTTTTTTTTTTCCAGCAGTCCCCTGATGCGCTTGTGTTGATGGTGTGGTTAAGTGTTGCATAATTTGGTGCGTTATAGGCCAATTTAATAGTTGAAAGCGACAGTTAGTGGTATGGATCAGAATATAAGTTGTATAGCTATAGATTAAAGAGATCACCCCAACAATGAGTGTTTCAACAAAATGCAATCAATTTCCAATGACTTGTTAGTGGAATGAGATTTCAAAGCCCAAGCTACACTATATGAAGTTGTTTCTGAAATGCTGATGAACTAGGCTGAAAACACATGTACCTACAATATATTTGTGGGAAAGGTGGTAGCTGACCACAAGTAGTGGACAGCTGCCAACCAAAGTACTTAAAGTCTTCAAACTGGACATTGTCAAATTGCAATTTTTAAACAAGAATATTTTTTAACTTGAGTGACGGTCATAAATCTTTCCCAGCTAGATGACAATCAATCAAGGGATCAGAAATGGATGTGAGCATGTCAGCTTTTCTGGAGATTCAGAATCTCTTTCAAGTTGCATCCAAAATGTTCGGATACATTCCGTATCAACTCGTTCAAAGTCGTCCTCTTCTTAGATGTCTTTGCCATCATTCGGCGTGACGCTATGGAATGAGCTGCAAAATTGTCAAGAACAGTCATCCGACTGCTCCCGCTGCTCTTGGGCAGCATTCACTGCTTGTGCCATCATATTTGTGTGATGAAAGGCTCTGACTCAGCGGCCATTGCATTGAATGAAAAGGGAAACATGGCATTAATTTAGTTAAAGCTGCATTCTGTAAGATTGCAGAGCCGGTGCGATTGCAGAGAATACTTCTCCTTCCCCGTCCTACCAGCTGCACCCCAGTCCTGCCCTTCACAACACCTGAGAAAATGAGACACGATTGACAATTGAGTGAACGATTCCCCTTTGTTGATTCTTATCAGAATGTAATGAGGATTTCAGCATATTCTACAACAGTAAAATGTTACATACTTCAGGCCTTGCACAGCTCTATTTGAGTTTGTGTTTACTGTCCTCTTGCTACATACGTTCACTCGATGTTCTTACAGCGGTGTGTCTCCATACTGCAATAGCCAGGGCTCACATGATGGTTGACTCAGTAGCATGACAGTAGGCTTATTGTCTGCAGTTCATTGTTTCCATCTGGGAGACTATATTTCTTAGACAGTACAATGTCTGGACTGATTTAGATGCAGTTGCAACTTGTCAGAGTCGAGTTAAATGAAAAAAAAAATAAACAGCTACACTTTACTCCATCTTTACTCCCCGATCAATTAACCAACAAAACTAAATGAATTTACCCACCATTCTTAGAAAATAAAAGAATCTATGTACATATTTCAGCGTTTTACACGTTGAATCACCCAGAATGTACTGCGTTTTGCCTCTGGGCCTCTGAAAAGCTTTCTGAGGAATGATGTGACACAAGAAAGCAAATAAATAAATGACAACGATATAAATTCAGCAGAGGGAGAAGGCAAAAGGTGTTTAAATATGTGGAGCAGATACAGAAAAAGCTCCAGGGTGTATGAGTCAGTGCAATACCAGTAAAATGTCCTTCCGCACCACTGTCCAAGGCCAGTGCATCTGTGCTTTGACACTTACCATAAAATCTAGGAACTATATGCCAAAAACATTGTTTGCTCCCCCCCCCATTTTGGGTTTTCTTCACCATTATTTGACCTGGTCGTGTTTCGTATGACTCCTTTCACTGAGCAATGAAAATGTTTACTCCACAAAGGTATAAGGAACTATACAAGATCCTTTCCCTCTTCTTTGCTGTGCTTACAAGAAATAGTCAAGGCCAGCCACTGCAGCAAGTTGCCTGAACAAAGTGAAAATCCTGCCGCCATTTCCAGAACCAGTATACCTCATTGACGAAAGCATTTCTATTCAGCCGTAGTGGATTATTGTATGTAGTATTCACGCGGTAAACTTCAATGCCAAGAGTGATTCTTTCAAGGCACTGACCTACAATGTTATGTGTCTTTATGCTGTATGTCGTCGACTGTATGTTGCTTGCGTTCAAATTGAATTTATACTGCATTACACAAACAGTATACGCACAGCATATAACAAAATGCAGTTGACAGGTTTCTGTCGGGTGTCTCAGGTGAATAACTGTGGTGTACATATCTTTGATAATCTAAGCTCATTTTAAGTTTAAACAAGTTTATAGTTTGTGAACTTGGGCAACATTTCTGATTAGCTTGCCATTTTATGTGCTTGTTGTAATGTAATAGGCACTTGATTTATGTTACCCAGTCGTCAGATGGGTTCTGTAAAATGTAGGTAATAATGTCTCTTTCTGTCTTAATTTTCATCATCTGTTCTATCTTCTGCCATTTATCTCCCTCCCTTTCCTGGGATTTAGGCCAGAGGCAGAGTGTAGTATGCAGACTGATTAGCATGGATAACCACACATCCTCCATAGGAGGGCTTAAGCCTGATAGGTGGTGGAGGGCACATGGGCACCTTCTTAGAAAGAGGTTTTTGTTGACATAATCACATTGCTACGTTAGAGAAATTTCTTAGATTTGAGACTTTGAGGAAATGCGACTGAATGTGTCACTGTGTTTGTTCCAGACTCAGAAAAGGGTGATGGGGAGCCGGGAAACGGGATTGCGCAGTGGAGGCTGAACGAGCAGCTCTACCCCTGTCCCATCTGTGGCAAGGTGTTTGGCAGACAGCAGACCCTTTCTAGGCATCTGTCTCTGCACACAGGTAAACATCAGCACGTACTACATATCACCATTTACATCCATGTAAATGTATGGATTTATTGTTTTTTGTTCATATCTGCTTGTCTTTCTGGCCCACAGTAAGTAAATAAGGTTTATACTAGATTACCCTTCCTTTAAAGGGATAACTACCATGATTAGTCTCACTGGGAAAACTGCCCATGTAATTATCCAGCAAGAAGGATGCCTCACAGAGTATGTGCACTCACACTCCAGTAATTCTGATGCAGCTGCAATTGGTTCTTTGACATTCTCTCACACTCAGACAGAGAAGACATCCTCAGGATGGAGCTGTGCTCTCCCTGGTGTCCTGATTATGCTCTGTTTTTAAACCTAGCCCCTCTGAACGCGTAATCTCTCCCTGCTCTCCATTGATCTTCTGCGTCCCATCGCTGTCTTCTACGATCTGACTCCCGCTCCTTATCACAGGAAAGGCAACAAAAAATTTCTGCCTATAACCATATTTCATTGAAAGCAAATCAACAATGGGTTATAAATTAATGTAACCTACTTGGGAAAGCAGAGTAAATCACTGTGCATGCAAATGGAGGCACGTGTAAAAAATGCCCCCACACAATTGGACATGCTCGCACATTTTGCGTGCACACACGGCGACAACACACACATACAGACACACACACACACACACCATCTGAGAGGGTTGGCTGTGAACAGCTTGGCCACACCACAGAGAGCAGAAGCAGGGGCATATGTCAGCGTGATGGTCTTTTTGGTTTCCCCAGCGACATAAAGGTTGCCTGGCTTCATGTCCTTGGGGCAAATATTGTGTGTGTATGCATTAGTGTGTGTGTCTAATGGTAGCTCTGAGTGTTACATTGATGTGTAAAGGCGGGCTGTTTCTTTGCAAATAAAATGTACGAAATCGTATCCGTACAAGGCTGTTTGTGCTGTCTGTGCATTATGTCTTTACCAGCTGAAAGCATATAGACAGATATGTGCGGATCAAAGACGAAGCCAAAAACATTGGTCACATATGAGGGCAGATTGTCAGATATTTGAGGTGTTTAAAGTAACCTGAGGTGTTGTATCCATGTGTTTTGTTGCAGAAGAGAGGAAGTACAAGTGTCACCTCTGTCCTTATGCAGCCAAGTGCAGGGCTAACCTCAATCAGCACCTGACCATCCACTCTGTCAAACTGGTCAACACAGACACCGACCAGATCGTCAGTGCAGTGACTGCTGACTCTGTGGAGCGCAAGAACTGCCCTTACTACTACAGGTAGAAAGAAAAGACCAAGACAATAACACTCGTCTCACTTTATAATGACCTGCGTCAATATTGAGGATTGGAATTTCGCCACCAGATGAAATTTGGTGGCGTAATGCACAATTGGCATGTTATTTTGGTTAGAGGTCTATTTTGGAACATTGAGCCCCTGCTCTGATCCCCTGCTGTAGTACTGCTGTGTAAGGGAAAATAATATATAAGCAATATATCCCTCTTAATTTATTATAGCTCAGATGTTTCAATTATGTCACTTGTAAAAATGTGTATGAACCATAACTCGCACCCCTTATGTTCTATTACTAAGATTGCAGCATGGAATTGCTTTAAAGTCCCATTCGGTGCTCTGAGCTAAAACCTTATGCTAAATGAAGTAGTTTAGTGAGAGTGAGAAGCAGTGCTTAACACAGCCTTGTCATTTCTTGATATGAAAACTGGTGTAAAAAATACCAGCCCGTTTAACTGAGTTGTTTTCAACTTAACGTGCGTTAACATGTCCCTGCATTAATAATGTCCATGTAGTTGTGTAGACCCGTCAGTTAATTTGAGCGTGGCAGCAGGTCTGCCGACTGCGTTTAAGTTTGGTTGTGGCACAGAATTAAAACTGAACTTGATCAATTGTGAATATAAAATGTAGACTCGTGGTATCAGTCACCAGTTTGTGTGGCATAATACAACAGCTAACTGTCGTCTTTTTTTCACAGTCTTTCCTCCTTTTCCTCTCTGTTCTCTGTCCAGCTGCCATGTGTGTGGCTTCCAGACGGAGCTGAACGCCCAGTTTGTCAGCCACATGTCTCTCCATGTGGACAAGGAGCAGTGGATGTTCTCGCTCTGCTGCAGCGTCTGTGACTACGTCTGCATGGAGGAGAGTGACATGAAGAACCACATCAGTACTGGACATGCAGGTAGAGACTCACAGTGCTGTGTGACAGTGACTGTTCAACCAGAAATAGCTCTTGTCAGCCGGACTCTTGTGTCCCCTCCTCTGGCATCCTTTTCAAAAATATACAGCATAGCAAAATGCAGGATTTGGAATAATGAATCATGCAGAACAATTATTATCACATGTTACAGAGCGATTAGTTACATTGCAGAGGGTGACTTTTGGTTGGAGAGCAGAAAGGGAACTGTTTCGTGTAACAGTCATTTAAAATTGATAAAAGCACAGTTCAGCATCCAAGGACACAGTGACTCTAAAGACGAAGAGTCGGTTTGGGTTTCACAAACAAGAATCAGACAGACTGCTCCAGTTGACCTTCTTTGGACTTTTAAAGCCGCTTGTCTAACCCCTGGTGGTCGATATGAGTGTTTTTGTCTGAAAAGCATTGTCCAGTTTATTGCGGACGTTTTGCTCTTCCACCCTCTCTGGATATATGTGTGAGTGTATATGTGGGTGGGTGAGATTGTCCAGCCTAGACAGCTGAGGTGTCTTTCAGGGGCCACAGTGGCCTTGTTTATCCGAGAAGGTTGGCCCTTATCGTGCCTGAGGGGAAAAAATCAATAGGCCTTGGGTCCTTTAGAGATGAGCTGGGTTTACGACGCCACTGTGGCCATCTTTTTTTAAGTCTCTCTGCCAACTTTCCAAATGCAGGCACAGGAGCAAGGTTAGTGTTTGCACTTACCTCACACATCCTACCTTATTTATGTGGACACTTTAATCCTAAAATTCAGTCTAGCCCTGTTTGGTAAAACTTGAAGGTGAAGTGTATACACTACCACTTACAGGGAATCCTGCCAGACTGTAAAAGGCTAGTTATCTGGTCAAATGTGCACAACACACCCAGGCAAGAAATGGCTGAGCCCAGCTGACCCCCCATAAAGACTGGGCACTGCATGGGAAAAGGGTCGGTTGGGTGCCCTCCTCCATTGGTGTTTGCTGAATTTTCTGGCAGCATTCATTGGTATTAGCCTTGAATACCTCTTTTTGCTTCTTTTTTCACTTTCTTTGCTCATTAACCATGATTGTTTCTGGGTAACTTCAGACAATGCGACTTTCAAGGTTAAGACTGACTGGCTTAGAGCAATCTTTTGCGCACATTCTGTGGCATTAGCCCTTTGGATATTGTAAGATAGATATTCTGAGCAGATGTTAAATACTGCAGTAAAGTAAACTAAGAGCTTTTTGGGCTGGTAGAATTCAAAATGCTGCTGTAAGTCTGCTGTATTTACATTTGATTGATAGTAATTCATATTATTTTCAGTTTACTGTAGAGTTCTTTGGAAATGTACACTGCACATTCCTGTATGTCATAGGCTGTAATGTGTGTGTGTGTGCGTACACACATGCATTAAAAAGATAGGTCAACCATTTCACAATCTGTGCAGCCTTTCTCCATCCTTTCACTCCCGTCTGAGTCAATGCCCTTTGTTGAGTTGTGCCCTGAGATGCTCCCGCCATCTTAGCTCCTTCGGCCATGA
>OMNV01008280.1:9302-22474 GCA_900303265.1 Brotula barbata | reverse complement strand
CAGTGATTTGCAGACTCGGAGAAAGGGATCAATACAAGCACACAGGATCTTGATTGGACTGGCAGCAGGGCCTCAGTCATCGGACAGAAATCCCTCCAGGAGTTTTTGTAATTGTTGCGATCAAAGATGCTTGATTTTGCAGCAGGTTTTCTCAAAATGTGCAATGTAATTTGTGGAGTTTCATGTGATTAGTTTATTTATTTATATTTATTTTTTTCGGCATAATTGTGGGAATTGACATTGCAAGTTGAGGAGCAGCGTTTACTTGCCCATCGTGTAATTTCCATGTTATTTTCATCTAAATGGTAAATGATATGACGCGTCACATTAGCTGGTTTTGACCTGGATGATGCAGGAAGTGCGACAGTGGGAAATAGTCTTTTTTTCCAGATGTTTTTGGGGTTTTCTGCTTTATAAGGATAAGTACAGTAGAGACAGACAAGAATAATTACAATTACAATTCACATTTAGCAGACGCTTTTATCCAAAGCGACTTACATATGAGAATTACAACAACACAAGCAGGATCTATTCAGTAAAAACAATGTCAATAAGCGCCACAAGGCTCAGGTTCTGGTCCAGGGGACCTAGTTGCTTCGAGGCAGTGCTACAAGGCAAGACAAGGAGTGCATATATGTTTATGCTGTGAGAAGGTGTTCCCTGAAGCGCTGGGTCTTTAGCCATCTCTTAAAGATAGAGAGGGACTCTGCAAAGGAAGAACAGGGCAGAGGGATTGGATGACACCTGGTATGCCTGTGCTGTACCAGATGAGGCACTCGGGTGCCGGGAAAAGTAGTCTTATCGTTATGAGGTAGGCTACCAAGTTGGTGGCCTGGTTCTCATGATCACATTTCCTATGTATGAACCCACTTCATGTTCTGATGAGAGGAGAGGTTGCTGAGCCTCGCTAATTGTAAGGAATTAGCGCTATTTTAATACAAAGTTTACGAACAAACATTTGAATCAAACCAAGTTTTAAGCATTGAAGATATTGTTTCATTAGAGAACAAATTTGTTCACAAAATGGATCATCAATCAACGTTATTGAAGAGAATTTCTCAAACTTGCTTGGTTTTGCAATAATTCTTGTTACCGTGATTTCCTGGTGGGACTGTATGCAGCTGAGACTGCCTGTTTGTAGACTTTGTGTGCGAGTTAAATGCTTTTTTCGAAAATGTTTGCATCAATTGTACGATACAAGGATTGTAGGATTTAATGTAATGCAGTTGAACTGGTTTGTCTGTGGTGTGGGAAGCAAGTTGAAATATTTCCAATTGTTGATGTTGTGGATGGTCAGTATGAGTGTGTGTGTGTGTGTGTGTCATTATGATAAAGATTTCATCCTTTCTGTCCTCTTTTATCCAGGTCTGAACTCACGGAGTCCTCTCAGTGAGACCAAGAGCACCTCGTCCTCCCTCTCAGCTCTCAGTGATTCACTGAATAGCTCTGAAGGTGGAGACCTCACACATGGTAATGAAGAACTGAAGAACTTGCTCGCTTTGCCCTCCTCCGCAGGAAGCCAGTCCAGTTCCGGAAGCCACTCGGGATCAGGAACTGAGGATAAATCTGACAAAGGCAAGGAACCATGTAGGCTCATTGCTATCTAATGTGCTGCCTGTGACAGAAGCTTGAAATTTAATGTCTGATGTTGCACCCTTCATTAAAAACTATCGAGCTAGTCTACACTCTAATCACCTTTGGCCTCAGTTAGTAAGGCGATCACAGTAAATGGCAGAACAAAGACGGGCACCATACTGAACAGTTCACTGTAAATACATTTTAAAAAATGTCATTTTGTTGTTCCATAACCTGCTCTGTTTATACTGGCTTGAAATCCTCTTGCCCTCCCCGATTACCACCAATACAGTGACAGGTGACAGCAAAGTGTGCCTGATGTTCATGGTGTCTGAGCTCCCTGCTAATCAAGTTATAACTCAACAGCATCAAAACTGTACACTTTGTTTGGACCTGAAGGAATAAAAATTATATCCACTAGGGAGCAGATCAGTGCCTTGGTCGACAGTGGACACTGGAAAATCATCCTTCAGGATTTCCGATTTTGCACGATGTAAACAAAATTGGCGACCCACTAACGTGAGCCTACCATCAGTCTTCAAATGCAACAGAAATCAGACTTGCGATCAACTTAAAAAAACACCCATCTCGCCTTACTTGAACTCACCCTGTTCTCCACTTTCCTTTCTTCTCTCCAGGCTTCGAGTGTGTCTTCTGCAACTTTGTTTGTAAGACGCGTAGCATGTATGAACGGCACCTCCAGATCCACCTCATCACACGAATGTTTGAGTGCGACATCTGCCACAAGTTCCTCAAGACGCCTGAGCAGCTGCTGGAGCACAAGAAGTGCCACACGGTCCCCTCCGGAGGGCTCAAGTAAGGAAAGCAAGTACAGACAGAGGTTCCTAACGTTGCCTGTCCTTCCTCTCTCTCAGCCCTCTCCCTTTGCCTCACAGCACATAAACATGCACTCAGATACATACACCCATAGACAGACATTAGGGGTGTGCCAGTTAGGATTATTTATATTTGGCTTTGTATACATTTTGTGAAATGAGTTGACACCACATGACAAAGGCATCTTGGGCAACATGCACCTGACAAGAAGGTAACCAATGAGAGAATAGTTATTTGTGCGAAATCAGAAGTGACACAACAGTATCCTCTATGGATCAGGTTCTCCTTCACAGTAGAACAGCAGCTGTCCGCTTTGCCTCAAATCCGCCGCAATATGTAACTTTGTTACTTCCGGACTAGTTTTTTGTGCAAGTTTTAGCATTCTGGAAATTTTACCATCAAGGAACAGCTTCTTAAAAAAATACTTTTTTATTGTAGTTGTATGTTCATCGTTGCCTATAAGACATTTTACACTGAATGGATGTATTTATTATTATTATTTATTTTTAATGTGAAGTAGCGAAGAATGTGGCGGAGATTTACATGCAGGCCTTTCTTCTTCCTCGTCATCTTTTTCTTCATCTTCTTAGTATTACTACTATTAAGACAGAACACCGTTCTAATTGGAAAGCCACAAGATATATTTATTCAGGTTTGCAGATTTGGAGTAAGAGCACAGAGTTTCGTACGAGTCCAATCAAAGATCTACAGCTCTAGAAAATGAGATTTCCACAACGCTGCAACTTATAAAAAGCAAAGTCAATGTCCTAGTACAGACCTAATGAAACTGAAAATCATGACATTTTATACAAGCCAGTTTCTCTTGTAAGTAAACCTTATTAAAATGGTGCCAATTTAATGAGATGAGATGTAGATTATCTTCAGTTCCGTTCAAGACTTTTTTTTCCCACTTCACAATAGAGCTACAGCTAAAAGTTATCTTATCAATACAGTAATCTAAAGATCTAACAAACAATTAATTGACTAATCATTCAATTAATGCAGCAATTAATCAATTAGTGGTTATATTAATCCTGGGGTAACTAACAATAAAAATAAGAAAATTAAACTATCTATTGAAAGTCATCACTGAAATTCAAGTAAAAATACTTGAGGGTGTTCTCATGACAAAATATTCAGTTATGAATACGTTAGGCTCGTTTTTTTTCCAATCACAAATTTACATAAAGGAGGCATCTTAAAAAATTCACACTTTAATTTAATCTATTTTGAAGACCGCATTGGCTGTTCCACAGAACAATAAGAAATTCCCACAATGCAATAGGGCAGAGCTTTCGTAAAAAATGTCATTTGTGAAATTCAAATTAATCAATTAATTCTATTAGTTTTTAATAGCAGTTGTTATAAATGGTTACAAGTACAGATTTGTCTATTGTATAAACAGTATTAGCATGCTAGCTTATTATGCCATTGTTTGATGTTTGCTGGCCTGGCTAATGCTAACTGACTGGAATGCCTACAGACAGTAGGATGGAAGGCAGCTCAGCTCAGCTCAGCTAGATGTTTGTATTCCTTTCGAACTTTGCCAGCCAATACGTAGTGCTCATCTGCTTACGCCATGCATTGTTTGATTTTTAAAGTACTCCTGTGAGTTCAAAGAATGAAAATTATTGTCCACCATTAATTTTTTGCCCTACTGCACAAAGACAACAGTCATGCCAAAGACACGGACATCTGGGTTGGCACATCCCTACAGTATGATCACTAGTCAGCATGCACATTCAGATTATTTAGTTTAAATACCTCAGAGCACACCTAGCTCAATTCAGTACTCACATGTATAATTTATACAGTTACATTACTTAATTAATTAATAGACTAGTGTTGTTTTTGATAAATTCATGATAAATGTAGCTAGTTCATGCATCCTTCTCACATTCTTCCCTCTCATCTCCATACTTCAACCCTACAGGAGCCTCCGCTGTACTCTCACATGTTTGTGTCCCATTCACAGCCTGTCCAGTGACATTACACACACCATTGGCATTAATGTTTACATTTTGGCGGATCAACAGTACTAGATTTACACAAACATGTAACATTCTTCAGAATAAGATGAAAACCATGTGGGATTGCAAGAGCTTGTACGTAAAATTGCACTATGTAACTTTTTGACCTGAAAATATTATCTTCATATTAACTTTTATACAAAAAGTAAGTAAATCGATTTGAAACTGGAAGAAACATTTGCTAAATCTAAACAAAATCTAGACAACAATACAACATTAGAGAGGGCTCCAAAAATTACGTAGTGCTGTTTTACTGAAAAAGCTTTACTAAATCAAAGAGACATCAACAGATTTCTTTCATGTGTCAGAACATTCATTTTGAGTAACATGTCATATGTTTTTCTTGAGTTGTCACAACTATAGTCAATGCATTAGCATTGACTATCATTCTGATTATTGCCTCATCTTGTCATAAACAAAGACCTGTGTTCTACATCTTTTCTCCTGTGTAGCCAATAGTGATATCAAAACACTTTGAATATTTTCAAATGTCGAGTAACCTTAGCTTTTCAATGAATGTAGTCCAGGAAGCTTCTAGCAGAGACTTGTGGGTAACAGAACACAACCACACAACAAGCCCCTTTGTCGTTTCAAGAGCTACATCCAAAGTAGTGTAATGTGAGGACTTGTTAGGTGTGTGTGAGTCAATAAATAAATAAACATCATGGGGTTTTCTTACAGTCTTAAGAGGCTGATACAGATGTTTTTAAAACAGATGGCACCAATGATAAGGGAGAAGATTATTTGTAATTACACCAGCCTCTTACTTTAGTTGTATTTACTGTTCAATATATATATATATATATATAGGAACTTATGTACAGCAGAAGTTTTAGATAGAGATAGAGGTTTTTAGATACAAAGACCCCTTCACTTTTCCTACAATTTGTTGTGGCAGCATTATTTGAAAATGGTTTAAATTCATTCTGTCCTCAACAACCTAGACACAAATTAATCCAAAAAAAATCAAAAAACAAAACACTTAGAGTCTATATATATATAGACTCCTTGGTCATAGTCCTTTGGTAAGGTCAGCTGATTGGACAGGATTTGTAAACCTGTCTAAAAAGGTTCCATCAATCTCAGCGTACGACAGAGCCATGAGGTTGAAGACATTGCCAAAAGAGCAGCACGATGGGATTTGGGAAGGATACAAGAAAAATTGCTGAAGCATTGAACAACACAGTGGCCTCCATTATTCTGAAATGGAAGAAGTCTGGAATAACCGAGGACCTTGGGCTGGCGGACCAGCCAAACTTAACAATTAAGGACGAAGGGGCTTGGACAGGGAAATGAGCAACAGACTGAAGGTCACTCTTGACAGAGGTCCAGAGATCTTCTGTGGAGATGGGAGACGCTTCGGACAACCATCTGAGCAGTACTCCAACAATCAGGCTTTTATGGTAGAGTGGCCAGACAAAGCTACTCCTCACTAAAAGGCTCGTGACACTCTCAGACCATGAGAAACAAGATTCTCTAGTCTGATTAAACCACGATTGAACTCTTAAGCCTGAATGCCAAGCATCACATCCAAAGGAAACCGGGCACAGCTCCACACTTGGCTGATACCGTCCCTATGGTGAAGGGTGGCGATGGTAACATCCTGCTGTTTTTCAGCGGCAGGGACTGGGAGATGAGTCAGGATCAAGAGAAAGATGAACAGAGCAAAATACAGAGAGATCCTAGATGAAAACTACTCCTACTCCTCAGGACCTCAGATAAGGGTGAAGGTTCACCTTCCTACAGGACAATGACCCCAAGCACATAACCAAAACGATGCATGTGCTCGATGGAATGTCCTCGAGTGGCCCAGCCGGTGCCCAGACTTCAAACGATAGATATTTCTATCTCTGCAGAGATGTTCTGTGTATCCTGATGGATCTGCAGAGAAGAATGGTAGAAAAACCTCAAATCCAAAGTATGCCAAGCTTACCCAAAAAGAGTCCTGGCTGCTGTAGGTGCTTCATCAAAGTACCGGGTGAAGGATCTGAATACGGATGTAAATTTATTTTAGTAAATCTATTTTACAAACAAACATTTCGTAAAAAAATCATCAAATTTAAACCATTTTAGAATAAGAGCAATGTAACAAGATGTGGACAAAGTGAAAGGGTCTGAACATTTATTTATTTATTTATTTTCCAGATCAGTGCATACACTTGTATACACTCCAACTATGTGAAGTATATATGCAGGAGTGTGTAGAGAGGGAGAGAGGGCCTTGATCATTTCGAGGTTTTTCTGAGGTAATTCTGTTCTGCAGGGTTTGTGAAGCGCTTTGGGGCCCAGAGCAGATGAAAGGTGCTATTTAAATGTAAGTGCCACTCCATTCCTTCATTTCCCTTCATGTCCTACTGCTCCAATCTTTTCTCCTGTCTGTCACCCCCTCCCCCCACTCCCACACAAACACACACCCACACCTGATCACCTCAGTCCTTCCACCATTGTACTCTACCACACATACCACCATGAGCACATAATGCACACTTTCTGATACCTGTTCCTCTCCTCCTCATACCTGCGTGTTATTAAATTTCAAGGTGTTGTGTGCTTCTGTGTGTGTGTTACACTTTCCCTCAACTGTCCTGTCTGTTTTTTTGTGTCGTGCCATCCCACTCTCTCTCTGTCGACCTCCCCCAGGTGCCCTTTCTGTATCTACTCCACCAATCGTCCAGCGGCAATGGAGTGCCACCTGAAGACGCACTGTAAGATGGAGTACCGCTGCCGCATCTGCCAAGGATTGTGGCCCGACCAGGCCTCATTGGAGGCACACGTGCGCGGCCACCGCCTGGGCAACCACTACAAGTGTGAGCAGTGTGGCTACTTGTCCAAGACGGCCAATAAGCTGATCGAGCACGTGCGTGTACACACAGGAGAGCGGCCCTTCCACTGTGACCGCTGCTCTTATAGCTGCAAGCGCAAGGACAACCTCAACCTGCACAAGAAGCTGAAGCACGCACCGCGCCAGACTTTCGGCTGCCGAGAGTGCCCTTTCACTACCACACACCCCTTCGTCTTCAGCCGCCACCTCAAGAAACACCAGAGCGGAGGAGCGGGGGGCCTGGATGGAGGAGGAGGAGGAGAGGAAGAGGAGGACGCAGAGGAAGCAGAAGAGGAGGAGCCGTCGTCAGAGGGCTCGTCATCACGGAGGAGCCGGGAGCCCTTCCTCTTCGGCGGAGGAGGCGGAGGGAGCAGTGGAGGGAGCGGGAACAGCAGCCCCCTCATGAGTCTCACGGCATCCCAGGCCCTCCAGTCTGTCGCCCTGTCGCTCACACTGGGGAAGCCCCATCAGCTGGACCTTAAAGCCCCTCCGTGCCCGCGCCATCGTTTGGTCAGCACCAACGGCAACAACACCCCTAGAAACCACCACCGCGGCGGTAGCAGCGCCTCCCTCTTCTTCACCTCCTCCCACAGCGTGTTCGAGCAGTACAGGAACTGTGATCGGGCGCACCTGATCCCCCTCACCACCATGTTCACCCACAACAACCGCTTCACATTCCACGCACCCCTCTCCAGATGGCGGCCCGCCGCGTCCCCTTTCCTTGTCTCCTCCACCTCTCGGTCGCCCTCTCACTCATCTCCCTCGCCCACCTCCCACAAACACTCCTTCCTGGCCTACCTGGGACTGATGGAGAGGGCCAAGACAGTTTGACCTCACCTTCCTCCTCCTCCTCCTCCGCCTCCGCCTCCTCCTGCTCCTGCTCCTCTCACTCCTGGGACAGTGGTGTTGACTGACTGACAGCCACTGCGGCGGGAGCGACGTCTTTTCCAATCAGACCAGCAGGATAAGCTGGACCAGAAACAAACTTATTGAAGAAAAGAAAAACATTTATAAGAGAAAAAGGCTGTACATGCTAAAAATGCATTTATATCAAAAAGCTGCTTTTCTTATCAGTTCTATCGATCGAATTATTACTGCTACTACTATCGTACCTTTTTTTTTCTTTTTTTTTTCAGTTTTTAAACTTCTGAATGACCTGGACCCAAACGCATTGTCTGAGGAAACTAACGTATCTCAGTTTTATACATATTTTTCTTTATTTGTTTGACAAGATAAACGTCGAAAAAGAAGAAATAGAACTTGCAAGTGCTACATTTTAGTGCATTTTTGTCTATTGCTCTTATGCATCAAAATAGCATGCCTGTTTCCGTGTTTCAACTAGCTTTGACGTCAATAGGAAGCTAATCCGAAATATCCTGAAGTGTTAGCGGTGCAACATGGACAGAACCAATGAAACGGAATGCTTTTCTTTGAAAAAGGCACGTTTCCAAAGCAACGCCTCAAACCACATGCTTATTTATCAATCCTGTACATAGTTTTGTAGCCCCTCCCCCTCCCATCCTTTTGATTTCTCCTGGTTTTGCATAACAGCGAAACCACGTGCGTAGTTGCTGCCTGATGTCACTTCTGTCTCAGAATAAATGCTGCCTGTTATTGTAAAGGTTTACTATCGAACCGTCGTAGGTTTTTCCTATCAGCAGCAAATAAGCTGTGACGATGTAAATATGGAAAATATTCAGTGTGAATTAAGAAATGAACAGAAATGTACACATTTATTACTAATTAATTATTTGATTTGAATAGAAATGTTGCCAACGTTTGCACTCCCAAGTGACAAGTCAAAGAAATCCTGGAAACACGCGGACAACAAGGTAGAAACATTCATCGTTATTTCTGAGACCAGGTGAATATCAGCGTAGCATCGTATGCAGAACTATGTATCGAGCACCTATACTTAGAAGAGATATATAAGATAACTTTTGTGGAGGTGACCGGCTGCTCTGGGTCAGCCCGCTGCCCTCAGTCACCGTCACCACAGGCCGATTCAATGGTGCTTTTTGGAGCTTTTTGTAATTTTGTGTATAAAAAAAAAAGAAACGAAAAACTGTTCCAAAATGACTTGAATGAATGTATTTTTGTTTATGTACATGAAAAAGTGATACAGAAGTGTGAACAGGCAGGTCTTCTGTGCCGGTTAAGAGAGACAATGTTCGGTGGCCTTCTGTGTCTTTTTTGTTTTTTTCTTTATATTTTATTCTTTTTTTTTCTTTTTTTTTTACTGAGCCTTTTTCCATTGTAATAAGACATTTTCTACTAACATTCATAGAAAGCCCATTGTGAGAGGTTCTCCAGTAGGTGCAATGAAGAAGCGAGCCATTCTACTTGTACAGCGTTGCGTTGGATGGCGTGGCTTTTGTTAGCGCGGCAGGCACGGTACTGCTTTTTCTCCCCTCCACTCAACCTTTGAGTTTAAATTGCACTTAACATAGTTACATTTCAAGCCAAAAGCACTTAGACCGTGGATTTTCCTTTTGAAAAGTGCAACTTCCAATCTACCGCGCCACCATAATGTGAAATAGACAGTAGCTGGAAATGACTCAGTCGGAGCCCGTGTTTGGCATGTAAGCATGTCGGGTGGTACAGGGGTCTGCCTCTGTGAAATTGGAGACCGTAAATGAATAGAAATTGCATGAATTAGACAGTAGAGGTCAAACTCTCCCTGGGAGCTAAAGGTCCCAGGCTAAATTGTTCTCGCCAATTTTGCACAGTGCTGCACTTTTTGATTATGAGAGTATGTATTTATCCGTACAAGTCTAAAATGCTCAAAAAAATACAGGTGTGTGTTTGCGAGATAGGGCAGCATAGTACAAGTGTTTTATTTTGAAAAGCTTTACCAGTCATGACAATGCTTGTGTCACTAAGTTGTCTTCAAAGCCAAAATGGTTTCTTGTTTTTAAAGGGATTCTTTTTGTTTTCCTGTTGTCTGTTTATATTTGCTTTGCCTTTTTGGTCTCGTGCTCTTATACTAAATCGTTATTTTTATTTTTCTACTTAATTCATGTTTTGTTTTTTTTAAATGTCGATTGGATAGAGAACGTGCATTGTCAAGACCAAAATGTAACTTAACGCAGGATGTGATGTTAGGATGGAATCCGTCATGTCCTGTCTTGGATTGTCTCCCCTTTCACTGCTGTTTGATTGTTCCTTTTGCTCTGTTCTAATGTGTCTGGTATGCTGTCTCTGGAGTGAAAGGAGCATCCCTCCAACACACACAGACACACACACACACACACACGTACTCTCTCTTCTTGTACTATCTGCTTTATCATTTATCCTCTAGTGCCACTTGGTGGAAGGAAACCACCTGAGACTTCTGAGAATGAGTCAAACTAATTGTCAGAGTCCAAAATAAAAGATAAAACCTGAATGTTTCCCCTCTCGACACCCTTTGAACTGTCTGCCTTTTAATACGGCGTAATCATGAACGGCTGCACTTCCTCTCTGCCCCTCTAGTCCCAGTCTAACATTTAAAAAGGCGACAGGGCTCCATCCTTTGGAAAACCCAGTATTGGAAGCACTTATTTTTATGTTTGAACCAGCACAGTGACTTTTTTTTTTGTTTGACTACCTTTTCCGCACTTCGCCGTATGTGTGACATCGCCCCTATGGAGTTCCAAGCTCTAATTGTGTTTTTATCCTGAACTAACGCCCTCTGTTCCCATCACGCTGCACTGTCTACAATCAGGTCGCTTTGAGTTTGGCTGAATTTTATGATTAGAAAAGGCTCAACTCTCTTCTCTTTCGGCACTCAGTAACGATTGGTATGTGCTGTATAAAGCTTTTTTTTATTACTCCATTGTTAAGGCTGTACAGGGTTGTGACGATAACTGGTAAATAGATCATTTGTACTTTCTGGTTTTGTATTTGTTTTCTTTGTTTGGCATTATTTTATTTTTTTTTTCTTTTGTTCGACTTGCCAGATCTAAATGTAACAGGATTTGAAAGTAAAGCTTACATCAGATATTATCACTTGTCTGTCTTTTCTTTGACGGTACGATCGTTCTTGCACAACACAAATGCACAAGGACATGTCGCTTCTACTCGAGCGAAAACCAACAGCGCCAACGTCTCGTCGCCTGTATCCTTCAGCAGTGAAACCGAGTAGCTTGTGTGAGCGTTAACTTGACTCCTAGCTATAATTTGAATGTCTGCTGCATGAAGCCTGCATTTATGGGGCCTTTCAAATTCTTCATCCACAATGTAAAAATATTGTGAATGCATTTCCATATCTCCTACGATCATTTTTTACAGATTTCCCTTGAATGCAACCTGTCTGTCCCCATAATTTTGGCATCTTTGGAAACTTTTCACTGCAATTCGAAATAAATTCCAGTATTTATGAAGACAGACCCATTAGTGATTTGAACAATTTGATTTGAACAAAGTAGCCAAGTTATCATTAGGCTCCCCTTGATACAACATCATGTTACAGTGTTTAACGCTTTATAACTTTATCCTCATTACAGCCCACTAGCTAGAACAAAAAAAAAACTGGGGAAAAATATACTGGATCTGCGGCACCGCCTACTGTTTGAAAATACCACCATTCACCACAAGGGGAATAACTGCCTCAACTGTCAATCATGCCTCAGGTGGGAGGAGTTTTGGGTGCAAAAGCAGCCAGTAAGGGTACGATCGATTGTCACTTGACTATGAAATGTCCGACTTTTCAGTTAAAAAAAGAAAATAGGTTTTGTTGCAGGTTGAGGCTACATCCTGTAACCCTGCCCACACCTACAACCATAACCCTCAACTCGGATAGTATCCATTCAGGTAGTTACAGTTCCAATAGTATTCCAATAGTTATCAATGAAAAAAAAAAATTGTGATTGCCGTTCTCACAGACTGCGACTGTTCACTGCTGCTGCTGAATATTTCATCTTTTCAAGTAAACATTAGAACAACTCGGGCTGCAGCTATCAATTCTTTTTGAGAAATCTATCAATTATTCTGGCAGTTTTGGCGCATTTAATTACTTTTGCTTCATTTAAGGGCCATAGTAAGATATAAGAGAAAATAGGAAAAGTCTCCGAAATGAGAGAATTCCACATTATACATCGTCAGGTAACGTTGGCCGCTGACTTCCGTTAGCGTGCAGCGCGCGAAATGTGGGCGTGGTTTACAGATCGGGACCGGCGTTTCTTTTAGCCAACGAGGAAGATGCATCGATGGGGGACACGCAACATAATGAACCTACGAAACACACCTGATGTGCCTGTATGGGTTCGGTAAAGTGTTTTCATGAGAGGGCTTTCCTCCGAGTTCAACCAGACTGAACTCCGCGACGTAACTCTGCTCGGCGCGGCGAAAATTCGGACGCCGTACACGCGACGCAACGCAGAGCGCGCACGGCGTCCTACATTAAAGGGCCTCAATTACAGCCGCTTAGGCGATCAACAGCGGAAGTACCGTCAGCGCGTTGTGCAACAGGAATAAGGGTCCATGCGAAACGCAGTGATTTAACGAAGCCTCGACACTTTGTAGTAATCGAGTTACTCGATTTATTCGAGGAATCCTTTCAGCCCTGATAACAACATTACATCGCTGAGTTAGATTCCCACAAGAATAAAGTGGAATATGCGAAAAATATATTAATACATGATAATCAAGTTTTTTTTTTTTCCTTCTGGGAAAACCACACGTTGGTATGAAAGAAAATTACTGTGGTTTCATTTGGAGAAAATCAGACATCATTTTGAAAAATTCTCTTTCTAAACCTGTGGACCTTAGAGAAAACCTACAGCGAGACTTAGATTATGAATTATGACTCGTATTCTCAGTGAGGGATACATTTTAGATTTGGAATCAGGATCCTTTAGCGCAGGCCGAATACATACTGTCCTTTCTGCTCCTTTATTAAAGAAAGGTTTATATCTGTAATGTTTGTC
>OMNV01008279.1:43643-61165 GCA_900303265.1 Brotula barbata | reverse complement strand
GGGGGTGATGATATATGTGATTAATGAGCTCAGTAGAAGAGAAAATATGCAGAGTGTTCAGTAATATTTGACCATCCTCCTTTGTAGAGTTGTGCATGATGTGATTATATGAACGCGGCGGTACAGATGTGTGTAATATATTGATGTCATGATGATGATGATGACGACTGGGCAGCAGCAGCAGCAGCAGCAGCTGTCAGGGTGCGGAGCTCGGAGTTGTAGCGGCACTGCAGATGCGGAGTCAGCGGCTTGTGGAGCCACGCTGCTTCCTCTTCCTCTTCCTCCTCCTCCTCCTCCTCCTCCTCCCGCTCATCTTCACCTTCTTCCTCTCAGACCTCTCCACGCAGAGCGGCTGCCTGGCTCTCCGATCGTCCGTTTGGTGAAGATGCTGTTGCGGGTTGTGGCGTGCGTGCTGCTGCGGACCGTGCGGGATCGGAGCATGAAGCCGTGGCTCCTGCTGGCGGTGCTCGGGCTGTGGTGAGTGAAAGCCGCGGGGCTCCGTCATGGCTGCGGGGCGCCCGTTCCTCCGGTTCCTCCGGTTCCTCCGGTCCATCCGTTATCCAGACGGGAGTCCTGCGGTTTAACCCCTCATTTGACGCGTTGGGTCAAACGTGCGCAGCAGCCTGGTTGTGCGAGTGTGAGCGTGTTATAGATGAAGATGATGAAGATGGATGATGATGTTTTTCATCCTCAGAGGACACTAGTACCGTTGTGTAAATTATCTTTTCTAATCTCGACTAATCATGCTTTCACTAAATCAGTGTGATTGGAACGCAACGCAAGGGGTCTTCAAACTGTGAGTTGTGTACCACCAGAAGTACGTACTTGAATTTCTATTGAAGGTAGTGAGTAGAGGTGTGTATCGGGGTGGGGGGGGGACACACACCACATGGAACAGGGTTTTTTGCCCCACAGTTTTTATAACAATATAACACATTTTTTTAATATTTTTTTTATATTATATCGTATTCTATGTTATATTCTTCAATATATATTCTCTGCTTCTTTTATCATTATTTTTGTTGTTTTTGTTATTGTTGTTGTTATCAGCTACTGGGTCTATCTATCTATCTATCTATCTATCTATCTATCTATCTATCTATCTATCTATCTATCTATCTATCTATCTACCTACCTACCTACCTACCCCTGTCTCTCTCTCTCTCTCTCTCTCAGTGCAGTGTCCTGACTTGGACACGGTCTGAACGATCGGCCTTAATGACCTCTGGGTTGTTGGGGTTTGTTTCACCTGAACAAAAGTAATGATCAGTGTTTATGCTGACTAAAACTGAAACTATCCAGTCCGATCTGGCAGTACTTCGAAAGAATGAACACCGATAAGGTGAAATGTTATGTTGTGTCTCTGTCTGTATTAACAAATGAATCCAAGTGAATGAAAGGAGCAACGGGCGGGTACAAGTCCACACACAGTTTATCGGAGTGGATAAAGAGTACGGAGGGTCGAGTCGAATTAATTTTTACAGCCCGACACCACATCCAGTGTCTCAAAGGGCTTCACAGGCCCACATAACAACAAGTGAAGCTATAAAGGAAGAAACCTCAAGAGAGGAGATTCAAATATACATTCCCTGCCAGGTGTGCAATCGGAACCACGTGTGCGATAAACGAATTACATCGAAATTCAATAACGATGTAGGATAATGTAATGAAAACAACACTTGAGACCCGTCGACTCTACACCGCTGCTGGTGGCTGTAGCCTCACCCAGACCGAGGCTAACTAATCACTCTCCTGCATTTTTATATCTTTAATGATATAAAAATAGTGAGACTGTCAGCGTCTTTGGTGGCTGAGGGCAGTTTGTTCTTAAGAGACGGAGTACGGTAGGAGAGTTATCTTTTTTGGGAGGATTTAGTCTTTACTCTTGGGATGACAAGCAAGATGACATTGTAACGCGCAAAGGAACAGAAGGAACTATGAAGTTGGTCTAGCATAAAGGGGCCGGGCCATTCAGTACCTTATATGTAAGGAAAAGGATCTTAAAATCTGCACTGGATTTAAGATGCAGTGTTTTCAGAGAAAGACATTGCAGTAGTCAAGTCATGATGTAATATTTAACGCCTGACTTAATGTTTCAGTATTTGCCAGGCCAAGGCACGATTTGATATTTCAGAGGTGAGAGTATGCGACCCTGGTAATATAATTAATGTGATCATTGAAAATAAGATCTGCATCAAAAGTTAATGAGACGAGAGACAATGTTTCTTATGGAGTAGGATTAGTATTTCACTTTTATCAACGTTCAGAAGCAGGAGGTTTTTAGTCATCAAGTCTTTAACAGTTTGGACAGAAGATTCCAGGAGCCCTGAGGCATTATGGGCTTTATGGAGAGGTTTAACTAAGGACAATCTGCATATCAAAGGAAATCTATACCAAAACTACATATTTTGTTGAAGAAATTGAAAAAAAGTATATGGCCAAGTACAGAACCCTGTGGAACACCAAACCTTACAGAGTAGTGTGAAGGTCTGGCATCATTCAGAACGACAAAATTTACAGTATTTGTCAGGTAGGATCTAAACCAAGACAGAGGAATTATAGGTATTATAGGATAGGTTATTGATCCCCAGGTCAACATCAAGGCGATCCAGTCATATGTTGTGATCAACGGTATTGAATGCTGCACTTAAGTTAAGGAGAATTAGAACCAAGGCAGCACCTGACACCCATTCATAACTTACAGAGAACGAGCGATCATTAATCACTTCCTGTGTCTAGATGAGTCCTAACCAGCTCTGAGCGTCAGCAACACTGCGAACAACATTTGGCGAACTTGGAAAATCTGCTGCCTTGGCTCTATTTCTGTAAAGTACTTTACATGTTCTAACTCCAAACTGTTTTCATTGCTCAAAACCAATCCTACCCACCCCATTAATCAGACACTTTTATTGTTTAATGACTTTTTTTAATGTATTTTTTTGTTCGTATGAATATTTAGGCAGCACCAAGAGTGTATTACTTTTATTAATTGTTATACTGCTGCACGTTGTGTTTAATAGTAAAGGTTTATGTCTTTATAGAGCTTGTGTTGTTGGCGTCCTTATTGTTAGCATTTACACGTAGGGACGTTTCCAAATGTTCCCATCTCAAGTAATGATGCTACACAGAGGAATGTTAATAAAAAGTAAATCGTTCGGACACGATGATTATATCGTGGCTGTTTCCCACTGTGGGGCTGAATTGTCCCAAGTGGTGGCCTGGTGTTTTTACCTCTTCACTCAAAGTGGAGCCGAGCTGCAGTCATCTATAACCCAAGTTTGGGGCCGAGGTTTGCCAGTCTCCTCTTCGAAGAGGCTACAGTGATTTCTTGACGCTCTCATCGGCCCTAACTTTGCAAACAGTGCTCTTTTTTAGCAGCAGCAGAGATTAAAATCAGAGAATGGTGTGTAAACGTGCTGACTGGTTACGGTTTCAGCATTCAACTTTTAGATCACTCTTGAACAGCATTTTCCCCCTGAATGCTGAATGTTCCCCGTCAGCACGTGGAATCTGTATCAGCAGAGCCATTTCAAGGGTAGATTGGTCTAAAGTCCGAACTGCATGATGGTTCCTGGATGTCCTTTGCTGTCCACTACTGGATTCCATTGTTGTAAACAGTCAGAAGGGAGTAAAAAATGGGATTATTCAGAGATTAGATGATGATGTCAGTGATAAATTCTCCGGACGTGGAGCCTCTGTCTTTGTCCTTTACTGTGCTGACATGTCAGAGATAATCAGACCCTTGATGCATCACCATGTTGCTGATGAAGTTAGAGACCAGCTCGAGAATTTAGGCCTTCATCTTGGCTCAGCTTTGATGGTAGTCTGTACGACTCAGACAGGCTGGAGTTACAGTGAATGTCAGATTATGAAGTGTTGAATCATTTGGAGCCTGCAGACTTCAGTGATGACTCACTGTTTGTGCACCGCTTCAGTTTGTCTCCGTGTCTTCTTCTTCGTCAGGTAAATTAAAACCAGCAGAACACAGCAGCCTCCAATCAACATTACGTCCAGCGACCACAGCGTTCCCCAGAGCAACGTGACGTTTGCTGCACTGCGTTCGTCATGTCAGCTTAGCGTGGGATTCTTTAGACAGGACGCACATGAAAACAGATGTAATCCACGATGTCTTTTATATACGTACAGAATGTTATTTATCTACAGACGGAATCAGGGGAAACAGCTAATATTCGCTAGCTAACGATAGTGCCTGTTAGTGGAACCGTTAGCGATGCAGCTAATGTTGAATGGACACGTATCCCCCACACTGTCTCACGGTGTCTTTGGTCTCCTGCCCCTGACTGTGATTGTGATTTTGTGTGTGATGTTCACGCTTTGCTCGTCACAATATGAAACACTGCCAGTGGGGATTAATTAGCTGATCGATTTTGGCATCAATTCACTGACTTGCATCCTGTGCATGTCCGGTGTGAGGCCGAGGTCACAGTAGGTAACAGACTCTTTTCGTCGTTGTTGTCAAATTTTGCTATGATTACATTAAAGCAAACAAACAAACATCAACATCATAAATAGATAGAACATAACAAAAGTCTGAGAGCTTCAGAGCGCAGAGAAGATGAATTCTGTTCTTTTTGTGGTGGTGTCAGGGTTTGGAGGGAAGGTCGATCAATCTAATGACGTGCCCTCCGACCCCACGACATCCATGCCCATTAACTGAGGACAGCTGTGGCACACCTTGGCACACACTGAGAGTCCAACCATGTGTAACCGTCCGTTACAGAAGCAGAACGGAGGCTGGAAACAAACTCAGAAAACTGCCTGCAGCTCAGTTTCACTTCCAAAAATCAAACAAAGACATTAGTCCAAAACAAACTATTTGTCTCTGGAGATCACTGCGATAATGATGTGTTGAAGCAAACACAAACACAATGTGTAAATAATGCCTCAAAACACGATTTTTAGGCCGACAAAGTCTGTGTGATGGCAGACAAAAACCCTGATCAGAGGCAGGTCCTTGTGCCACATGATGAACAGTAGTAATTCAAGAAGCTCGCCGATACTCGAGAGATATCAGGTATTGATGGTTGGCCACTTGTGTCCTTGGTGTCGAGTCTCAGGTGTGGACAAAAAAAACAGTTGTCTGATAAAAGGGGACTTAAGAGACAGGCATATCAGAGGACATCATTAAAGTCTTACTTAAAGTGATGATGAAGACTAAAAGTTGATGTTTTTCTGTTAGAAAACTCTTTCGGTTCAGTTCGGGTTTGGGATGAAAACTTTATTGTATTTTACATATTACACCGGGCTCAGACAAGACTCTTATCATTAAACTACTGAGCCGGGTCTAACATACACACACACACGCACACACACGCACACGCGCACACACACACACACACACACAGATTGATCCGATTTGTCTCTCACGTTGCTCTTTCTTTCTGCTTCTCCTTAGTTCAGCCTTTGAGCCCAGCAAACAGGAGGATGAGGATTACGAAGACGTACCGATCAATAAGACTTGGGTTTTATCTCCGAAGGTCTACGAAAGTGACGTGACCTTGATCCTAAACAAACTGCTGCTGGGCTACGACAACAAACTACGGCCCGACATCGGAGGCAAGTAGAGAGAATCTTCTGGAGCAGGGCTTTGTGGAAACAATGTCAGGCCTTAAGGTTTAAACAAAACAAATGCGGCTGATTTCTGACATTTATTGGGCATTGAGCAGCTTCCTCAGTTTGTCACAGTGCTGATGTGGTTGTTGAAGATACTTGTGCTTTGTGTGCAAGTTCGATGCTGTTAAACAATAGTGAGTTTTGTTTTCAGATACACAGATCTTTTGGTCAGCGATAGGGCTGCACGATAAATCGAAAATGGCCTCTTATATGTGCAATGTAATAAACGACCCTATGACATCGAATGCAAATTGTTTGTAAGCCACTCTCTTGAGCTTTGTGTGTGTGTGTGTGTGTGTGTGCATGTGCGTGTTTGTGTGGAGTGGCAACCCGACTAGTGTGAAGACAGCGACCTTAAATGGCAGCAAAACGTCGTAAAAACGTCATTTTCAGATGAGAAGAAAGCCTATTTTATATTATGACCAATTCAATACCGCACTTTTTCTTGTCCTGGACAAGTACCCATCCCTTACTGGAGTAATGCTTCATGGGAAATGTATTTTGAAGTTTCTACTGTCTGTTCTAAAGCAATTACTAAAAATACTATGTTTCCTGGTCTGCAAATTCACATGATTGTATGTATGAAAGAGTGTGTGTCCCCCACCGTAACCTCTGTCCTTGGGTTTTGGACTGTGGCTCCTCATTGCTAGAATGGGTTAAATGAAGTGAACACTTTTTTGGCATGAAAATACAATGATCATAAAAAGACTTCTCTCCTTCCTCCCTCCCTCCCTTCCTTCCATCTTGGAAAATTAATGAGGACTACATTAGAAGGCTATGCTGGGTACAAATCATCAGTGATGTATCCTAGGGGTTTTGTCTTGCCCAGAGTGAGCGGACAGTAAAGCCTCTGTAGTCCACTTCATCTGGGCCCCCTGGGAAGCATCCTAATTGCATGCTGAACCTTCTCAGCACTTATTCTTACTCTCTCCTGATGTCAGAGCTTCTAACTTTACAGGAGATTAGATCGCTCTGTAATTCATACTAACGACAGCGTTGCTTGCATGTCAGTGTCTTGAGGTACCCCCAGCCAAGGTTGGACAACAAGTTGGGCAGTTAAGCAGGAAGGACGGACATGTCTTTGCTTTCATGGCTGTTTTTTCTTTCATCAGTCACGTTTCACGCCACGAGCTCTGGAGTCGCTGACACATCCAGATATTAAACACATCTTTTTATCAGGGAGCCTCTTCAATCACATGGTTGACACGAGGATCCACACTCACGGGAGTCCCAATGTTCCTGACACCACACAGTGCCAATGATTCATGATGCCTGACAGCCAACAGAGGGAACACATATCAGTTGTTTGTTTTCCATGAACAGTTCTTTTGGTTTCTACCTGGAGCTCGTGACTATTAGTACAAATTGGAATGTAAGTTGATGGGTGACTTGAGAGCTCTGCCCTCAGGCTCATCTCTGTCTGCACCATGACAGTTGGAAACAGCATTTTAATCACCAGCTTGTCAATCTCACGCTCCGACTTTACTTCACTCTAAAAAAACCCCAGAGATACTACATGTCACATGCTGCAGAGGACAACGCATTCTTTACCAGCAGAGAACCATGGCATCAGATTTGGCGGTGCTGATCCTCAACCCCGGCCACACAGCTGCAAACCAAACCAGTGCATGCTGGATTTGGACCCGATAAAATTTTCTCCATGATTCCAGCCTGTGCTGTCCTGTTTATAGATTATTATCTATGTTTACAGATGTGTTGTGTTCTTTTGTGTTTCAGTGAGGCCAACGGTGATTGAAACAGCTGTGTATGTGAACAGCATCGGACCCGTGGACCCCATTAATATGGTGGGTGTGAGGATTGGCTGAACAGTGATAAAGCTGGTACAAATATTAAATTTTTCTTAGGTGGTAGGGCGATCACCTAGTGATCGAAGGGGTGACGGTTCGATCCCCTGCGCCTCCATGTTGAAAGTCCCTGAGCAAGACCTTAACCAAAAATTGCTCCCGACAAGAAAGTGGGCCTTGCATGGTTACCTGGGCTGTCAGTGTGTGAATGTGTGTATGACAGGGTGAATGTGGCGCAAACATTGGAAAGAGCTTTTCTACGTTATAGAAATGCAGTCATTTACCAGTAATGTAACCAATCAAAGCTATTGTCACAAAAGCTTGGACCCTCTGCAGCAAATTACAAACGTCATAAGTGACTGACTGTGTTGCAGGAATACACCATCGACATCTTCTTCGCCCAGACGTGGTACGACAGCCGTCTGAAGTTTAACAGTTCCATGAAGCTACTCATGCTCAACAGCAACATGGTAGGCAAAATCTGGATTCCAGACACGTTCTTCAGGAATTCACGGAAATCGGACGCCCACTGGATCACCACTCCCAATCGCCTCCTGAGGTTGTGGAGCAATGGCCGGGTCATGTACACCCTGAGGTAGGACTGTTGGAAATCTCAACGGTTGACTTCTTGGTGAAGAACTCTCGGACGTGTTTGTTAGTGCAGCTTTGGTGTGCATCTGTACTCTGTGTGGTATCTATTTAAGTCGGCCACTGTTCGTCAAAGCATGATCCCAAGGCCGCAGTTTGCTTCATCCGATGTGGCTATTAACAGTGTCACCCTTCCCACTGGGCAATATCCCTTTAATCAGACTAAGGACAAATACTGCGAGTGCTGACATGCTGAAGGAACTGGACGGCCTGTCGCATGAAGTGTACTGGTACTGCGGCCTTAATAGTCATTATTTCTCAGCATTTTTGGTGTAATTCTAGAAACACAGTTTACATGTGGTACGTTTACTCTGCTAAATCACATTTGGGAGGGAAAAGAGCAACGCTGAGACTTGCTTTCTTTCTTTCACCATTCTGTTTTTGTCAGGTTGACTATTAATGCGGAGTGTTACCTTAAGCTGCATAACTTTCCCATGGATGAGCACTCGTGTCCCCTGGAGTTTTCAAGCTGTAGGTGGTCGAACATTTTCCCCTCCCATATTTGAACGCTCATCTCAACTTCAACCACTGCAGAGAGAGGGGCTTCTCTGTGGGCTAGCGTTTCTGGCTAACGTTACGTTCACAGTGTTTGTTGTACGCCATATGGACAGTGTAACTCGGGACTCCTAAAGTATCAGACACAACTCACAACTGTGGAGGAAAGTGTAATATTGCAAAATCTTAGACGTGGACGCACAACATGTGAGTAATGTGCCTGGGCTAGCCTGGCAGCTGGCTACAGATTAAATGTAAGGTGTTGTACTTTATTATGTGCGTAATTACATTTGGTTAACATTGAGAATCCAAGTGAAACCCATTCTGAAGTTAGTTTCCCATCAAGCTGGTGGTCTATTGTTGTCGCAGAGCAACATAACCATCGTGCAACAGAGCCGAGTCGGTCTGTCCATCAAGTTGTCCTCGTAGAAATGAAATTTGTTTGAATTGCCCAATATCACATCGGATGATGTCCCAAAGGGATTTACAGGACCACAAAATCAGTAAGCCAGTCCCCCAAATTCAGCACTAATCTGGCCATGAAAGCAGAGTTTCAGAAACCAGGATCTTTGGAGCGTTTTAAGTGTGAGCATGTCCCTGTCTAAGGAGAGTTACATCAGCAGATACCTGGAAGAAACTTAAAAAACAACAAGGGGACCCGAACAAATGCTCACAGAAACAAACCTGATGTTGGACCTCATCAAAGAGAATAAAAGGGCTGAGTGACAAATCGCATTTTTTGTTTTTGTGTGTGATCACGGACAGAAATGATACTTTCTCTCCCCGCCGGTGCTCCTCAGCACAAACAGATGGATGCTAGCACATCAGCATTAATACTGACGGGGAAGCTGAGGCTTTGGTCCCTGAATGAACTGGCACATTTATAGCAGCACTTCAGCTTTATTCCACCAGAGGACAGTTTACAAGCCCTGGTACAGTCCAAATTGTGGCGAGATGACACGGCAAACCTCCTGTTCAGAGTTTATGAGGAGTTCCCAAGTGACACACTATACTCATACAAAACTACCCATCCTGTGTACTTGAACGATCACTTCAGTTGGAAATACAAATGTCAGTCTAGTTTGTGAACAGAAGACAAGACAAGTCTGTGTTGGTGTCCCGTAACCTCTCCTCACTTGTAGACACTTTGATGTGGAGTATCTTAATCTCAGAGTAATTGTGTTATCACAAACCCTAGTTTGTCTCACAACATTCTTACCAGCTGATATGGACGGAAACAGCACAATGGCGATGATGATTCTCAATATTATTGATCAAACCAAAGAAGTGAACGTAGCGTTGGCCCCGCTCCTTCTCCTTGCCAAAAAGCTCATCTGCTTGAGGCTGCCCCACTAAGCCTGAACCAACCTGTCATCTGCTCAATGGGCAGAGAGGAGGTCACCCACCGCCATTATTTCTGACATACCTCGCGAATTCTGCACCCTCTCCCAGCCTGATTCATGTGTCATCCTTCATTGTCTCCGCATTGCACTTTAGCATCCTCATGTCCTGTCGTCATCACCAGAGAAAAATAAAAGATCATTCCATTGGAGTCAAGGACCAATGTAGTCTCGCAAAATTTCAGAAAATGAGCATTTCCAGAGTATTTATGTCAGACATTGGCAGCAAATCTCTCAATAAAAATCTAACTGTCCAGACACTTAAGTCTGAAGACCAGACGAGGACATTTGTAGGGTGGATGATCCATCTTAGCAGATCAGACTTTACACCAATTGACCTCTCAATTTGGGTTCTGCTGTAACAGATCAGCTGACCTTGACTGATAACTACTGAGCTGCACTGTGGGGTGAAATGCAATTTTAGAGGAACGATTGTCACGATCAGTAATCCACATTTCATTAACGCACAAGTCATTATTATAAGTTATTATATGAAATGTGTAAATGTGTAAATATGTAAATGAAAGTGTACTGACTGTGATAAACCTTTATCTGTGTCAGCCTGATGGCTTTTATACGACGTTGACATGGACCTGCCCTCTCCTGGGAGATTAATATAAGGACAATGTTGATTAGTTTGACCTATTATGTCAAATGCTGCTGTAAGAATGTTGATTTTTCCACATTACTGTTTGGTTGGGTTGTTGTCAGTCTGAAATCTTTGCTTTGTGACCGATCAGACACAAAGCCAGATTTCTTTTGCTTGATTTGGGTTTGGAATTATTTGGAATTCCCGGGATGCATCAGGCCAGGCTGGACTCCTTCCATTCGAGTTTCTAAGGCAGTGGTAGCAGAGTCTGACCTAACAGCTGGCTGGGTATGTAGCAGCAGCCTGCTCGAATTAAAGTTAAATTGCACATTTCCGTCCATGGATGTTGACATCTTTTCAGTTTGAAAACGTGTCTTAGTTTGTAGTTTGAATCCAACTGAAAATGCTGGCCACGCTTGGCATAGTGATAGTCCAGCTATCTTGTCCATTATCACATTGAGGGGTCATGATTAAGGAAATATTTGATTCTATGGAGGTGACGCGGGAAAACCTCTATGGGTGTGCTGTTTATTTTTCTTCCTCATCTGTCTGGAGCTCATTTGAAGAAATTTGCGGAGACATTCTGGTCGCTTCCATTGTGAATGCTCCCTTTGCTGTAGTCCAGTGTTCCTCTGTGATGATGGATTTTGCTCTTTCATATCTCACGCCTCAGTGAGGTTCGTTATCTGTCTGTATGATTGTGTGTGTGTGTAGATGGTTATCCTAAAAATGAGATCATGTACCGGTGGCAGAGGCGAGCGGTGGAGGTTGCCGACCAGAGGTACTGGAGACTCTACCAGTTTGCCTTTGTAGGACTGAGGAACATGTCTGATGTGGCACACACCCAATCAGGTGAGAAACCACACCGTGTACTTTTTACAGTAATCGTACGTTTCACTATACTGGTTTAAGCTTCGGGTGACAGAGAAAGAAAGGAATTGTTGGTCTGTAAGTTATCCAGATTCTACAAATGAATCATAGGGATTCTACTTCTTCTTCTCCCACTGGGTTCATTAAGGATTCATTTGATCTCTAAGTAGATATCGCTGTATTTTCAGGTGAATATGTCATCATGACGATCTTCTTTGACCTGAGTCGGAGGATGGGCTATTTCACAATCCAGACCTACATTCCCTGCAGCATGATTGTGGTTTTGTCCTGGGTCTCATTCTGGATCAACAAGGATGCAGTCCCAGCCCGCACGTCTCTAGGTTTGATGGGTTCTTGTTTCTTAATTTAAGCCAATCGCTGCAGTAAATTTGTTTGTCCTGTAATCCATCGTTGTTTGTTATCCGTGTACCAACCAAAGTTTGCTACTTTAATATAGTAATAGGATCCAGATACTCAGTCAGTCGTCTTACAGCAAAAGATCACAGAGAAAGTAACCAGTGATCCCTTACTATTCAAAAATGACTAAAAACCTCCCTGGCAACCACCTGGAACACCGTTGCAAATGCCTCAAACTTTAGTGTTACCACCTTTGTAGCAACCAAGAACACTATACCAACTTCTTTACCAACCACCCGTAGTACCTGAAAGCAACCACCCCGACTTCTCCCAAAATTTTGCACTCTTGCAATGCCCAGAAAACTGAAGCAACATTAAAGATCAGATTTCCTGTCCTAACAACCGCCTAGAATACCACAGCAACCATTCTAGGTACCATGTAGAACATCCGAACAACTGCCCCAAACACCATGGTAATAGCCTTAGTAGACAGCCACAACATCATAACAACTGTCCGAGCAACCATGCAGAACAACGTAGCAAGAGCCATAGCAACAACCCAGGACAGCATAGCACACTCCCACAAACACAAGAACAACTGTCCTACCATACAACCAGACAGAATACCAACTGCACTAGCAACCAACCAGAATACCAATTGCTGTAGCAACAACTCATACACCATAGCAGCCTATCCCAGACAAGCCACAAGCAGACGTGATGTTTTTTCTTCACAATGTTCTTCAGAAAATGATGCGTTCTCGTGAATGAACCTCCTCTGTAACTTCCTGCAGGCATCACAACCGTGCTCACCATGACAACTTTAAGCACCATCTCCAGGAAGTCCCTGCCCAAAGTTTCCTACGTGACGGCTATGGACCTGTTCGTCTCTGTGTGCTTCATCTTCACCTTCGCTGCCCTCATGGAGTACGGAACGCTGCACTACTTTACCAGCAACAGACAGACCAAGAAGTCTAAAGGCAACAACAACCCGCAGGTTTTTATCCTCATTCCCTTCAGTTTGGAGCATGTGTGCTAAGATGTTTGTTGTTGTTGAGCAGCGCACCCAGGCTTCTGTCTCAGAACTCACCAAAACCACGTGATCAGTGAGGTTTGAGCGGATTTATTTGGGCTCTGTATTCAACATGGCAAATTCACTTTACTAATTAATCTCCATGCCGCTTATTTTAGGCAGCACGTCACCAATTTTACCACCAGATGTTCTCACCGAATGAATCTTCAGAACAGTTAAACAATTTTAGATACAATGACTCAAAATGGTTCAGAACCTCTGTTAATAACATCTGTTTTAAGACCTAAAAAACAGATAAGACTTGTTATATGAGGCATTTATTGCATTGTAACCTTGAAGATGTGGACAAACTGCACTTGGTGTGTTTCTCCCCTAAACCCCAGCAGAAAGCGTCCAGCATGTTGAACATCCGTCCCGGGACGTCCCTGCTCCAGATGAACAACATTGTGCCCTATCACGAGGAGGACGACTACGCCTACGAGTGCTTGGATGGTAAAGACTGCACCAGCTTCTTCTGCTGTTTCGACGACTGCCGCTCGGGCGCCTGGCGTGAAAACAGAATGCACGTGCGGGTGTCCAAGATTGATTCTTACTCACGAATATTCTTCCCCACTGCGTTTGGCCTTTTCAACCTGGTTTATTGGATCGGATATCTGTATTTATAAAGCCAATACCTCAGAAGGGGGAGAAGTGGAGTTTTAGTTCTTCTTAGCATTTCAGAGGCAGTATCCACACACACATTATTTAGTTTGCCAACTCGATAGCCTTTTTTTACTGTCCTTGGTCTATTCAAAGGCCTGTAGACCTGGTTAGTGTGTCTGTAGCCCCTTCACACGTTACATCAATTTTCCTTTCAATTGTGGCTCTGCTGAGTTGACAGCGTACGTTAAGAGCTCACACAACAACCGGTTTGGTACGACTCCACACGCTGAGGGCAAACTTCACCAGCAGGGGGAAAACGACAATAAAAAAGACAATGTCAGTGAGCGTGTTTGGAGATCATCTTCCTGAAAACCGTTGTATTGTCTAAAATCACTCGAACCCGATCCTACGAAGCAGCACGGTTAAGCTTCTCTTTCAGTTGACATCGCATCGCAGAGCTCCATGTTTTCAGCTACCTCTTCTGTTACCGACTGCCTTTTTCACTTCGTCTTTGGCTGCTTTGGCAGTGAAACACCTGTAGACCACACAGCAGCTCGTCCTCACAAATGCCAGGAGAATAAAACTCCACTCAACACGGAGGAAAGATTGCCATTAACCCAAAAGAAACACGTTTATGCTTGTTTTTAAGGTTTGATTATGTTGAAAAAGTGGAAAGGAGAAGCGTGCTGCACTTTGTAGCTGTAAACTTGGCTGAAGGGGGAACATCGCACCAGGACGGTAAAAGGATTGATTATTTGATCAACTTGTCTTTTGATAGGGTTCTATTTTTCTAAGTAAACCTCACAGCAGAATTGTGATTGAGGTCAGCAGAAGCGACTGCATGGATTCGTTTGTAACTTCTGTCAAAACAGTTAATTATCGTTAACAGCGGTTGTTTTTTCCTGCAGCCAGATTTTATACGATTATATGTGTCATAAGTTACAGCGGTGTAAAGTCATGGAACAGACATCGACGCTCGTTCAATCTTAAAACGCTTTAGCTCGGAAATTGACAAATGTCCTTTAATCTTTAAGCCTGGGGAGAAGAAAAAGTGTATATACAATATATATATATATATATATATGTTCAAATTAGTCACCAAAAAACAGTTCCTTTATGCCTCGTCCACACAATGAGGCACAAATCGCTGATCGGATCTTTGCGATGTTGAGCAAAAAGCCCTGATCAGAGGTAAATTTGTCAATGGATTCAACAATTGCTGAGGCATCCCTCAGGCCACATGAGGGCTGTTTAATATCTGCCCGTGTCGGCGACTCCAGAACGTGCTCTGTCAGCATCTCAGATCTCCAACTCTGTCTACAGATCCTCCTCCTCCTCCTCTCCGTCCATTCGGCCTCTGGCTCGTGAACGTATGAACCCTGTGATGGTGAGGGTTCATCGATTGTGCTATTTTAGTCTGTAGCAAATAGGGAAGAAGCAGCCCAGAAATGAGGAAATATACACATTTTTGTTTTTAAATTTCTAAGGATTTGTAGCCTGAACAACTGACAACTTTATGGCCATATTTCTACATTACTGAGAAGAACGATATTTTAGTGCGATGTGACCAGTCACATCCTTGTACCCTCTGCCATGTAGGATTGGTAAATTAGGCGTACGTGATGCTCCACTATCTCGACACATATACCAAAATCAACCACATCCCAGACGCGGCTTTCAAGATGAATTGGTTATCAGGAATGAAACTGAAGCAGCGTGCAGATGTCTAACATGGAGTGAACGACAAAGCCACACAAATCTATGCAAAGTCTGCTCTCTTCTGGTGACATTAACACGATAGATTTCCTTTAGTCCGAGGTAGAAATGCATGTTTTACATCGTCCCGAATAACCTATGATCGTGCAGGTCAGCTGCATGTCAACCAGCAGTACGCAAACCTCCACCAAGGCCAATCGTTTCTCTAAGTTGTCATAACAACCAAAATGTTTATCTCTGTGTCAATTTGTCTTTTGTAATCTGAATGGTTGATCTTGAAATCCTCCCCATAGAGAGCTGAACGATCTCTCACTGTTAGTTTAGGAGATCTGAATGTAAATGTTTTATGTGGTGATGGTGGAACTGTTCTCGACGGAGCTCTGTAGGTGTTGAAGATCCTTTCAAACTGTGCGTACGTCGCTGAATCCGATCCATCTCAGTAAGTACGAGGCGCCCCTGAGCTCCTGTCACGCCCCTCGCTGTAAATATATGTGAAAATATACTTTATGAACATCAAATCCTCATCGTGGTGGTCCAGACCATTTTCCCTATTTTGATGGAAACCTTTGTATATGACAGCATTTTTGTCTGTAGCCCACTCAACTTACAACTACATGGACATACATGTACAAAACCAAAAGAGGTATATAAAGAGGTATAAATAACTGGGTCTGTTTGGGTACAGATCGTAGAAATCCAGATCTGGATTGTAGCATTTCAGGTCCAGCGGTGGCGAAAGTTTGTGGTTTTGAAAGCTGCCTGTACCATCCTTACTATCTGCTGCCATCTGAGCGATAAGGAAGAGTTCACACAGGAAGAGCAGTCGGAATGGTTGTCTATGGCCCAAAATTGACTACCCACCCGTCCACGAAAATGAATAAGAATTGGTAGATAACATTTTGAGGTATTACACACAAACACACACACATACACACACAGAAACCGAGGTTAAAAACCATAACCTTTGTGTTTGTGTTAAATATCCAGAAGCTCCTCACAAAAACCGGCTGCCTGGTCACACTTTTTTAAAATATTCGCAGCAAAAGCAAACAAGTGTAAAACTAGTGAAGAGTGTGTAGGACGTGGCCTCTTTAGAGGGCATGGCAGACGGTTTGGAGATGGTTCTGTCGTGAAAAAGCCAATTCATGATGATACAGACTGTATTTACTATAATTCTGTTCTATGCTTATTATTTTACTGAATGCAATCGTTTATACAGGAAATAAACTTCAAGAATTAATGTAAGAGCCTAAATATGCTTAATATGTTCCATACATTTTATTAACAGCATTAAAAAAACACCAACACTTATTTTTGAAGGTGTGAGGCTTGTAAATGCTCTATGGAACGCCTGTGGAACTTTGGCTACAAACGGGAACGTTAACATAATGGCACATTCACTTTCTCCGCATTTCCCAACCTTCACTATTATGACATCATCACCTGGCGTTTTGGGCTTGATTTGACTTCTTGCATAGTTGACTGGGTAGACACACGAAGTACAGAGAGAAAGACTCAGTGGACTGACTGGTCAAAAACCAGCCAGTCACGCATGAAGTAGCTACCACTCAACACGAAGTATTCCTCTACTTGAAATGCTGTTCTACCCAAGATACTTCTCTACTCCAGATCCTTACTTGAAGTACTACTTGAAGTGCTCTTCAACACAAGATACTGCTCTACTCAAAGTACTTTTGTACTCCAAATGCTTTTCTACCCAACATCCTCCTCCGTTCGAAGTATCACGCAATAACTTTTTGTGTAAAACCTTCGAAATGCTAAAACTAACGATAGCAACAACAGCACAGGATGAGGGATCACCATACAGCAGTCGAACTATTGTTAGCTAGCATTAGCGGTTATACGCGACACCGCAGAGCCTGTGACGGCGTTGAACGTCATGACAGCTCTCTTGTTTTTGCTTTGGCTGTAAAGGAATGTGCCATTTCTTCAGTCTGAAGTCAAAATAGGCTCACTTTAAATCATTTAAAACCTTTGCACGTTTTCCAAAGCTCTTCTTACAGTTAAAACACGTTCTCTGTCTGCCGATAGTGGATATGTACACAGTAGTTTCCATAAGGCCTTCACTTCCTCTGCATTTAATATTTTTCTGTCTTGGCTTCAAATGAATTATATCTGTTTTTTATGAGACGAAGAGGTTGATTCATTTCTTGTTTCATGCAATGCTAATCACTCAGTCAGTGTTTCTTCATGTATATTCTTTGTAAGTAGCTGTTAAGACATAGAGTGCTGTATTTTTCAGCTCTACGACTCACAAATAAAACAAAGAGTCGAGTACGAACGCGATAAACATTACGAGTTTTCATCATCAC
>OMNV01008279.1:30970-43623 GCA_900303265.1 Brotula barbata | reverse complement strand
CGTATTCTGTTCGACACCAGCCATATTTACATACATTAATCGTGTGTGTACAATGTCATCCTCTGTAAGCGTTGCTCATATTGTATTGTGACGAATAAGTCAACACACTGTGAAAAAATAAAGCAGTGCCTAAAAAAAATCCACGTGGTGTGTCCGAGTCTTTCCTGTTACCAACGGGTAGCAAATGCACAAATCCTACTATGCTGAAGGCTCATTTCATGAATATTCATTTCATTATTTTGGTCTGCAGCCAGTAGTGAAGAATCTTCCCAGATGTGAAGATAACTTAGGAATAGTTTAGGTTTAGACAATATTATGGCTTTGTGAACCATAAGTGGCTATCGTCATGCAGGAAGAGACTTCTACGAGGTAGGGACAGTAACTATCCCCCTCATGCCCTTTCCTCTTACCCAGTGGACAGTGTGTCACCTGGCCTTGAAGTCTCCTGAAACACAAATAAATACAGCACTCACATTCCTTAGATTGTGTTGTATACATCGCTGACTTTAAATAAACTCCTTACTAATATTTTTGTTAATAGTTTAGTTTGTGAAGCAAAAGAAATTAAATTAGGAGCTGCTATTCCACCTCACAGTGTCAGCAACAGCAGCCACCAATGACAGATTTAAGACAAGGCCAGTTTATTTGTAAAGTACATTTCAGATTTGAGATTTTCACTGAAAAATAAGAATGAAAGCAGGAAGCAGACCTGGGAAATAAAAATGTGACGCATCTACTTTATTGAATTTAATTTCTTAATTGTTTGGGGTTTTTTTATTGCAACTCTAGAAATTGTGTAATTTTCCTGATGTCTTTTCTACATTCAACAAAACCATTTAAACAGCCCAAAATCTTTGCCTTAAAATGTACTTCATGAACTATATACCAAGAGGTTAAACAAACAGGCTCCACACACCCTCCCGGAACTGGACTATAATAAAACTGAGGTTCCTGCCTTCAGTAATGACTGTTACAGAACATTTTTCACAACATTGAAGGTTTTTTCCTTGCCCTGCTGCATGCAAGTCAGTTGTCGTGCAAGAACACAGTGTGAACTGATGACGCTGAAGAGATAAGATGGAAGAATTCCGAAAAAACCCCAACCTAAGATTGATGTCGTTTTGAATGTAAAATTCAATGCAAAGTATATTCCAGTATATTTCTTTTGTTTTTCTTTCCCGTTCTGTATCTGTGTTCTGTATTTTCACTGCGTTCGTGTCTTCGCTGTGGATTTCTGTCACCGTCTTTCTGGCTTTGGCTGTGAGCTGCTGTGACTTTGAAATTTCCCCGGTGTGAGATCATAAAAGTTCATCTCATCTCATCTCATCTCATTTCTCCTCTGGGAGGCTCCATGCAGAGATGCTCAGAACGTGTAGCCACTTGGTGTCTTTACCATGAGCTTTATTTAGCTTTAATACATATAATCACTGGTGCTGTCTAGAGCTGATATCCCTCTGGTCGCGCCTCTTTCCTGCTTTTTCTTCTTGTGGGAGGATACCAATTATCAGAGGGACAAAGCAGTGGTGCCTGAACGAGCAGGCTGAAAATAACGTCAGCTGTCATCTCCCACGGTGAGACGTGATTATGGCCTGCGAGGACATCAAAGACTCCCCCAGGCTCCCAGAGGAGAACGCAGCATTAAAGACCTGGATTAGATACAATATTCTGCTCTGAGCTCCCCGTTTAATTTCAACTCTGTATTTGTCTTCTTGTTTAATATTGTTCAAGCGTTTTCTCACGTAGTGTTCTGTAACAAGTCTATTGTCAATTATTTGCTTACCTTCATTTCATTGGAATGAAACTGTTCCATTTTGGTTCAAGTTTGTCGACATGCTACAATTTTTTGACATGTTTAGCATCATTTTATGCTTTTTTCTCGTGGGGAAATAAATTTCAATTTAACATAAGTGCTGGTAAACATTTGAATCCCTTGGAGAAGCTGTCCAAATTTTTAGTGTCGTTAATTCCCTCTTCCGCGGCAGTTCTGATAGCTCTGTCAAGTGAAGATGTGGAACATCCAGCGAGCTCTGTGTCAGAATGGCCGAGCGGTCCAAGGCGCTGCGTTCAGGTCGCAGTCTCTTCTGGAGGCGTGGGTTCGAATCCCACTTCTGACAAGTTGCTGCTGTTGTTGTTGCCCCAAGCCTGCTTATCTCACCGTGCAAGTGTCCCCAACCCCTGTATGTAAACACAGTCACCTTCTGTGGGTTGTTGGGAACTGGTTAAACTCTTCCAGGGCATGATGTAGCTTTCTGGAAACCAAAGCAAAGGATCAAGTCATTGACTAACCTATCAGCTTGTTTTTGGTGAGGAAATTGGTTCACTGCTTTTAACCCATCCTTACTATGAGGATTAGTGGGCAGCACTCACATGCAGACAAACACACACTAAGGGCGGTGAAGGAAGTCAATGGATGTTATACTGACAGTGAGCTTAGGCCACTGCTCAAAAAGATCACACACATCTGGGTCCTCGCTGTTCAGGTTCCTCCTGGTGGGTCACTCGTTGGCGTGAGATGTACATGAGGACACCAGTGATGAAAGGGTCTTTCTCCTGGGTTTGACTGAACTGTTGAGGCATGAGAGGAGGACTTTGGGCAGGAGATAGGGCATCCTCACATGCAGACACACACACACACATTGAGGGCGGTGACCCAACTCCAAGATCTTGTTCCTTGTTCCTTGGTCAAGGGCAACGGCAGGAGCGATCAGCCTAACACACAGGTTTTTGTGAATGGAGGAAACCCACATAGACACAGGGAGAACCTGCAAAGTCCATGAAGAAGGTGGACCGTTGACTTCGGGACTGGAGTCCACGGCCTTCTTGCTGTGAGGTAACAACTCACCACAGTGCCCAAAACACCAGCTGCGATGGCCGGGAATCGAACCCGGGTCAACTGCTTGGAAGGCAGCTATGCTTACCACTATACCACCATCGCACAAATTTGATGTTTCCTTATTGGCAGCAGTACAATTGAATTCACATTTATCAGATGCTTTTATCCAAAGCGATGTACATATGAGAATTACAACAACACAAGCAAAGATCTATTCACTAAATACAACGACAATAAGCGCCACAAGGCTCAGGTTCTGGTCCAAGGGGTCAAGTTGCCACAAGGCAGTTCAAAGAGGCAATGATGGTCCATCACGACTAAGACGTACTCAAAACCTTGTTTGCAGGTTTCCAGATGAAGGACGTCAATGGATGTTATACTGACAGTGAGCTTAGGCCACTGGTCAAGAACAACACACACATCTGGGTCCTAGCCGTTCAGGTTCCTCCTGGTGGGTCGTTCGTTGGCATGAGATGCTCACCCCCAAAGAACGGACCACCACTGCTGGATTAAAGGCTTAAATGGTGTTTAGATTTAATTTTGACATCAACACAAACTTAATGATGGAAACATACTGCATCAAACCGTAGCATAGCAAAGGATATTTCATTTGAATTCAAAGGTTTTCATGAGATTACATTTCAATGCTATGTGGCTCTACAATACGTTCCTGAGAGCTCGGAACTAAATCAATGAAAAAATGTCAAAAAAGTACAAAAACGACGAGAACAAGGTTTTGTTTTGTTTTTACAAAATCTTTTTTTTTATATACATTCACAGCAGGGTTATTTTGTTCGAAGATCCCTTGTTGTTTTGTAATTGGAAACACAGTTTATGTCATTTCCCCTCCCTTTTCTTTTATTTCTCATGTGTTTGTATATTCAAGTTGTTTTGTAGCAAAAGAGTCTTCCTCTAAAGTACATTTGACAATGTCAGGTGTGTGAACTGAGATCTCCAGGATGCACACACACACACACACACACACACACACACACAATGAAAGAGCAAAGACTGGGGATTTTTATGGCGACATTTAGAATGTGAGGGCTTTAATAAATAATAAAGCTAATCTTAGCTGTGCATCTGCCCAGCATATCACCTGCTGAAGATTTCAACAGAAATCTCCTTCCATCCTGGTGTGTGTGCGTGTGTTGCAGTACCTCATAAACAATGTATGTCACACACTCACACACACACACACACACACTGTATGTGGTAGTGAAGTGAAGTGCTCTGTCAGATTAAAAGCATACAGTAGAGATTCCATAAAAAGCCTAAAAAGCGCTCACTTAGTGGACAGGCCTGATAAGGTGGGGGTGGGGGGTCCTCAGTATGAAACACCGTCCCTGTAAGCCTGAAGGTTGTATTGTTAAGATTTGTAGCAGCTCGGATTCAGTTTTGTGAAAAGACGACACCTCAATCAGTTCCATGGAAGCTAAGGACACAGAGATAGTTTGGAGCCATTCTTACATCATTTAATAGAGACCAAAATGATTCTCAAACCAGTCTCTCCTGGGAAACTAGGAGATGCTAGGTTGGATGTGATTTAAAAGATCAGAGGAGCGTCGAGTTTGTGTAAAAACGTTCATCTATCAACAGACTGGCATCATTTACCGTCTCCAGTAGCATCCACGTAGATGAGAAACTAGCAGATTAACAACAGATTATTTTGGACCATCTGTATCTCCACAGTACACAGCACTGATGATGTCTGAATGAGAACATAAAGTACTGCTCTATCTGCTCTACCTTCATGTCAACGTATGGGTGGACCAGTATCTCTGCAGATAATTCACCTCTCTGGTTTGTTTTCTTTCAGATTCAGCACGTCAGGAGACCTGCATGGCTTTACAGGATAAAGGAGTCATCATTGTTGGGTGTTTATGACAGTAAGGTAATGAAATGACTATAATATATGGCTAGAAGGACAAAACAGGGAGGGTAAGACAATACTCAGGATAAAAAGACTAAATACTCCTGGACTCTAAGGATCGATTCAACCCCAGCTAACTGCAGCCAACACGTGGGAAGAGATGGGTATTTACGGGGAAAAGCAAAGGACATCATCAACTTCAACTACAACAGACAGCAGCAGGACGAAAACTGCACGCCAGCTGGGAGACAGGTGAGCCGAGGGCGCCAGCTGCTGGCCAGGAGGAGAAACTGCAGGGATGTGACAGAGGCGGTGAATAGACAGCAGAGGAGATGAGGATGGTTCTGGTTGTGAAGATGTGTTTGCTGCATGTCAGGTAATGATGATGAGTGTGCGTCTGCTGTCGGTGTACTCAACCGGTGCAGTGAGAGTGTCATCATCAACGGTGATATTAAACCACCACTTATGTGTGTGTGTGTGTGTGTGCTCTGCTGTGCTTTCCCCGTCATTAAGCTGACGTCTGTATCCTCCCACAGAGACATTAGGACTACAGTTGGATCATTTAAAAAGAGAATAAATTTGATATCATCCATCCATCATGTAGCTCCACCGCCACCGAGTATCACAGCAGAGACGGTTATAGATTCTCTCTTTTCTAAGTTTCTAATGTGTAACCAAACTGATTACAGATTACACTTAAACTGTGTGATGTATGACTTCCTGTCTCAATGTTCAATCATCGTCATGGCAGCTCCGTTTCCATGGAAGCAGACGAGCTACGCTGACCATGAGGAGGACATAAGTGTCAGTCTGCACTAGGAATGACTCACACACACAGGGTGAGCTGAGGTACCAACATCAACGCAGTGAGTCAGTCCAGATCGCACGCCGAGGCCTGACGAGGGCTGAAATCAGAAAAGTGGGACAAAGTCAAGTTTATCTGTAGCCTAATATCACGTCCAGAGTCTCTAAAGCCTTTAGAGAACCACAACAACAAACGGATCCTGGAAGATGAGGAAGGACTACACAAAACACAAACACTGAAACAGGAATCATGATGAGCTCCATAACAAGTTCAATGTCAGAGTTGTTGTTATGACCAATTTAGACAAATCATGGATCAAATTAAGTCCAATTTATTCAAAAAGCATGGCGATGAATAATGAGTATCTTATCCAATCAACTCATCCCCTCCCCATCTCCAGAGATCATCTTGGAGAGAGGGCGGAGTCTTTCTGAGCTGTGCTGCCTTGAATGCGGCGCAGGCAGGAAGTTGCGCGTCTGTCACATCTCTTACAAATCAAAGCAATGACTCACAAAAAAATCTGTCAGTTTAATGTCATCTCATCACAGATTATCACTACGGCGACAAACCTGTGATTCTATTTGTCCGATTTCTTTATTTTCAGTTGGTGAGCTGTGGATGAGCCTGCGTGAAGTCTTTTCTGTTTGTGTGTGTTTGTGTGAATGTAGAAGGATTCCACCGCATCACGATGACCCGCAGCTCACCTCAATAACGCTTCGCCGACAAGGCATGCCGGCAGTTGCCATGGAGATGGTGCAACAGTTATCATGAGTCTCAACAGGAACTTCCTGATTAAAAACTTCTTATTTCCTCCACAGCTTTGACTGTTGTTTGCTGGTTTCAAGGTTCGGGCTCCCTATGAAACACTGCATCCCAACAGAGCTCAGATAAGACATCAGACGGCCTGAATGTCATGTTAAAGACTTCAGACTCATTTTAAAAAAAATACTACTCAAAGTTCTTCTTTCAGTTGTTTTTTTTATTACTATTATTGTCAGTAGAAAACCAAACAGGTGAAAACAACAACACGTGTGCAAAAGGAGAATGAAATGCCCCAAACAGCTACAGGACAAACTGAGGCTTGACCCACAATGCAACTGATCACATAACTCAGGTGTGTTGGAGCTGGGGGGAAGTAGTAACAGGACCAGTAAATGACTTTTTCTTAGCTGACTTGGAACAAATACATCAAATAACCCTCATCAACTGACCCAAAAAATGTGCGTCTTAATCCATTTTATACAAATATGACCATATACACGATAAAACTGAAAATGTATTAACTAATCAACCAATTGCAAAGGTCTAGAACAAAAAGAGCAAACGAAGGAAAGGTGGCCCACTAGCACCACCTTGAGTCTGAAATGTTCATTACAACCCACAGGGAACCAAAAAATCCAGCAGAAATGACACTGTAAGTGTCAACATGAATGTGAAGTGCCACCAAAGTACAAACGGGGGCATTCTTCCAGTGGAGTGCAAGGAAATCACTTTGGGATCTAAGGAGCTTCAATCCAAACTGCTACCTCGAGAAGCCGGCCGCGTTTCCAACAATCTGCTGCGCTGCAATTGCAAGGCTAGAATAAACCACGCCCAAACATGATCATCACGGTTTCCACTTTCGCTCCCACTATTTTCTCTTCCGTTCATCTATGACCAATTCATTGTAGTTCGCTTTGAAAATCAGGGAAAACTGAGGCAAGTGTGGGCTTGAGCCACAACTTTTCCACTGAGGAGCCCAAATATCTTGATGTTTTTGTGTCAAAACGTTTTTCCGTCCACACTACTGTTTTCACAACGTTTTAGAAAAGTTCCATCCACAATAACTTCCCTGACTAGGCTGCGTAGTCAGGCAGGGAACAGGTTTACATCGATACTGGTTCGTTCAGGTCCAATCCAAAATCTCCGTCCCATACAGGGATTATAGCTTTGTGTCCTCAGATTTTGCTGCACGACAACAATTGTGTACAACGTGTACAAAGCTTGCATATTACAAAAAAACTACTCTCTAATAATGCCATGAGAGTAGAGAATGAAGAAAATAAAGAAATTGAGAAACTATCATTACCACATCACCCACCATGTTGTTTGTTTTGGTCAAAACTAGGATCTCATGACAGGGTTTTCTAATCTCGTTAATTTGTTTGCTTTGTAATCTGTTTATCTCCTCTACACCACTTAGCAAAAACAGAGCACTGGGATTTATCAACCCTGGAGACCTTTTTTGAAAGGTTGTTTTTGGTGGATGAAAACGTCTTTTTAGTGTGGACAGAATGGCAAAACTGATCAAATAGATGCATTTTCAGATTCATCTGGATTAGTGTAGATATCAGCAGAATTACTGTGACGTCTTTGTCCCAGTTTCAAACAGGACAACTCCATTGACAAACCTGACCAGACCAGGTTGAAAGTGAGACGTATTTACAATATATTTAATCTGACCGTGTAGTTACCATCATTATTCATGGGTTTTTTTGGGCAGGCATTTACACCGGCATCCTAACGTCTTTGGGGCTTCCTCGTGTGAAATGTGATTGGTTCAGAGCTTTCTTAAATTGCGTAGTCTCACTATGGTATCAACTTTGAGCCACCTTGACTTTTACTTCTTACTCATTCCCTGTCAGCAGTCAGCAGAAGACTCAGGTGAAACACAAACACTCCAAACAGTCAACCGTCCCGTCAAACAGCAGGGTGCTGATCCTCTCGGGGCCACGTGAGCCTGATCCGTGAACTCCTGCGCCGTCCTTCGTCCTCACTTGCACGTCCTCACTTGCACGTCCTCACTTCGTCCTCACTTCCTTCATGCTGAGAACAGGATCCACCAGTTTGTTATGGACATGCATTAACCCTACAATAAAAACGGGAAAGGGGGAATTAGAGAAATGGAATGGTTTTACCCTCAGGTACAAAGACCTTTATGGGATTCAAACTGGCACACATCCAAGTATTTTCACTCTGAGTGACAGCTGATAGTTCCAAGGATGTGATTTGAAATAGCTAATATTTTGAATATGTTTAAACGTGGTATTCCTCAGCTTTGTGGGTGTGTTACCTCTGGTACCTTTAAAGTATTTGACCGTTTTGACTCGGAGCTCCAGCGTGGCGTCCTCATCGCAGACGAAAATTGTGCTCGGGTGCTGCTGGAAGACGGACACCGTCCACATGTGGTTCACGCCCTCCTCGATGGCTTTGTACAGGGCGAAGGCTTTGTGGGATCCTGTGATCAGAATCATCACCTGAGCATACAACAACACAGAAAATGAGTTTTCTTTGTATTGGGAGCAGACAACTTCAGGTGGTTGCTTTGGTGATCTAGGTGGTTAAATAGGTGGAAACTGGAGTGGACTGCCAAACATGCTAAAACTTAGTGTGAGGATTTCCATGAACCCTGAGCAGCTGCTTGACCTCTCACCTCTCTGGCATCCATGACGGTTCCCACGCCCACTGTCAGAGCCATGGTGGGAACCTTCGACATGTCGTTATCAAAGAATCGCGCATTGGCAACGATGGTGTCCTTGGCCAAAGTCTTGACTCTGGTCCTGGAGACCAGACTGGAGCCCGGCTCATTGAAAGCGATGTGACCATCGGGGCCGATACCTGAGGAAAGACGAGAGGGAGCTGATCCAGCTTCAGCGATACGCCACAAAAAAAAAAAAACAACATAAAATCCTGAAATCCTGTCTGACCTCCGAGAAACAAATCGATTCCTCCAGCTTCTGCGATCTTCTGCTCAAAGGCCTGACATTCTGCTTCCAGGTCGTCTGCGTTTCCGTTCAGGATGTGAGCATTGGCTGGATCGATGTCTATGTGTTTGAAGAAGTTCTTCCACATATACGAGTGGTAACTCTCCGGATGGGCACGAGGGAGACCTGGAGAACGTTCGTATACGGTACATCTTAGCTGCTACGACACCAAGGTGCTGAGACAAACAGCCTCACAGCTTGCTAGTGCAGATGGTTTGGTGTTATGGGTGGTGTCTATGATGGTTATTATACAGTATTATGGTGGTTGTTAGGCTGTTAAGGTCAGTTGCTATTGGAATGGGGGGGGGGTCCTTGAGTGGTTGCAATGGTGTTATGAGTTGTTTTTAGGGTGGTTCTTCATATGGTGTTCTTGGTGATTCCTGTTTGGTGGTTTTATGTGAAGTTACTAAGCTACGGTGTTCTGGCTATCTGGGGCTAGTGGGGTTCCAAAAATGTCCAGAAGTATCTCTGCTAAGTATGGAGGTTTGCATGTAATGCCGATTTATAGGATTACGAATTGAAGCGTACTAATCATGGGTCAAACATTAAATTTTTCACATCAAACATTAAACTAAATATTCATATATATATGATAAATATTTCCTGACTCACCTACATATTCGTCCATGTTGAATGTTTTCACATGCTTGAAAGACAAATCTCCACTTCTACAATATTCTATTAACTTCTGGTAACATCGGTACGGCGTGCTGCCTGCAGGAAAACACACAATTTGATGCACACGCAGTGGAATTAAACGTTGAGAGGTCAGCAAATGATCAATAAAACAGGAAACAAATAAAAACAAAAGAACAGGGACACGTGAAGAATATAAAATTAATAACATCAATATAGAAGAGAGTTAAATGATAGAGATATTTAAAATACGTAGAACAAAAAAAAAACCTAATAATAATACAAGAATCCTTTGGGAACATGTTACAAGGAGTGAAACATGAGGTGCATCAGCTGTAAGAAACGACAAGGATGAGGAGCATTTACGAGGCGCTGACCTGTGGGCAGACCCAGAGTGAAGAATCTGTCCGCACTGGGCTGAAACTGCACAATTCTGTTACAGATGTACTTGGCCGCCCACTCACTGGCCGAGTCGTAATCGTCCAAGATAACCAGCCTCATTCTGTCACACACACACACACACCCAGTCTATGTAAACATGCTCTGAAACAATATCATTATTAAACCAATCACAACCTTAGGGCTATTCCTCAGATTGCTCTCTGTCAAAATAATCTCTGTCAGATTACTTTGTCACTTTATATGTCAAGTGTTTGAATGTTGCACTACTATATACGAACATAAAAGTTAAAATAAAACAATTGTAGTTTTATATTGTCCCCTTCTGTTTGCACCTCTGCTTCATGTTTACTGTCTCAAATTGCTTTACTTTGAAAAATTCATAAAATAATGTATGATACATGCAGTAACATTGAATTGTAATTGGAAAAAAAAGACCTGTGTGGATTCAAAAACGAGCGTCTGCGTTTCTTTGTGAAATTTAAGGGTTTAGTCGTAAATTCTGTGTAGATATGATCCACAAAGCCAAATCACCAAATAAAACTTGTTTTCGTTGTTGAAAAAGCGGAAGCTAATGTTAGCCAGCTAAGCTAACCAGGCTCCGAAATCCTCCAGGATCGTTCCAAACCGCTCCCGGGTGAGAGTGAAGGTTTCGTCACACCGGTTACACTCGTGCGGTCCGCGGATTTGTTTGTTTGTTTACCTGGAATCGACAGTTAATCACGCAGATAAGAGACGATGCGGGGCGACTGCCGGGTCAACAGACCGAGCTCTCGTCACGTGATACCAGGGTGCGGGGCGTAGCCTCAAATCCAACTTTAAATCACAAAAAAACAGTCCAACATTCGATTATTGCTTATTAAAACACATTTTTATTTAACGTGAAACAATTGATTTTTTTCTTGCCGTCATAATTCCTGAAAATGAGATGCAAAAAAGGAATGAACAAGACAGAAATAACAAACGAACAGGCATGCGTTAGTAAAAGTATTAGAGTCCATTTAAAGGGGGAACGTTTATTTTTCGGACTTTTGAAGTATTTATTAGTGTTTTTCATATGACTGCCCCCTTAATAATTGTGTATACCACATAAAAAAGGCATAAAAACATCTGATTTCTAGAGAAGTTATGATTTTTTAATTTGAAAATACATCACACTTACTTTTTAAATCTATCACATTATTAATTTCTCATATTCAAATTTCTCTATTCAGGACGTACTAGGTGTCATTTTGTACTGATTTACCCAGCATGCATTCTGATATAGTTGGTATGTTTGGAAACTGCATTTTTCATGAGAATTCAAAATAAATCCCCACTTTTATGAAGATTGGTGGTCAGCTCAAATTTTAAGAGGAAGGATTAAATATAAATACAGCAAAGATTGAAAATGACTTTAAATGATCAAAATCAGAGTAATGACTAAATTTGAGCACATTTTCTTCTGTGAGGCAAAGCGTTAAGAAAAAATGATTACATTATGTTGAGCACAAAATGACCATTACATAATAAGTAGGACACAATTTAAAGGTGTATCTTGATGACGTGTTAAGAAGTGCGGCCCTCAGGGTGCTGGAGGTTGTTCAGCTAATCCAGACCCAAGAAGGCGTTCATGCCCAGGTTGATCTGTGGTGTTGAATGTTGGTTAGCCTCTCTGTGGCTCCTCTCTTGTGGTAGATTCGTCACGTCAGGTAAATGTGACCGCACTCACATTGTAGTACAACATATTCTACTCCTATGAGCTGTTTTCTCAGGATACCTATTTTCTATTTAGGAGTAAGAGAAAAAGGGAAAAACTGAACTGAACTTTAGAGAGATGAATGAATTTTAAAAAGGAAAATCCAACCCGAGCAGTAATAAGCCTGCCAAACACTACGACCCTGCTCTGGGGCTGACTGGAGGCTCTATTGAAAGTTTCTCATGGTGGTCAAAACAATCTGATAAACAGTTGGCGAAAATGTGTGAAAATTCAAAACACAGATATACAAATATGACGAGCAAAGACTGTTGACGATTTTAAGTAAGATTTAATAATGTAACATTTTGCCAATGAGGGAAGATTTCCGTTACAATAAACAACGTTGAGTAAAAGACACTCAGCCGGTTTGGATGTGTTTCAGAGTGTCAGAGGTAAAAGAGAAGAGGTAAAACTTGTCCAATCATTGTTCTCTTCCAGGAAAGAATGAGGATGATGGTCCCAGGGTCCAACCAGACACATCAAGTAAGAACAAGACGACAGCAAATGTCCACATTATTCTTTATGTTTGTAGTCCTCCAGGTGTGCCAGGACCCAACCAGAGGGCCCAAGGATCGCCAGAGAGAAGAGACCAAGACCTACCATAGTCTCCTGGTATTGGGAGGGAG